>CP139505.1:246149807-246422449 GCA_021014915.2 Artemisia tridentata subsp. tridentata
GCAAGCCTCTTGAGATCCCTCGAGAGGTAAAACCTGTTGTAAGGTCGCAAAACCACGCATCAAGTTTTTGGCGCCGTTGCCGGGGAGTAGTTATTGCTTAGGTTGAAATTTATTTTTATTAGGTCTACTCATTAGATTCCTATCTAGTGAGATTTTTATTTTCTTTTTATTAGCTTTCTAGTAGTCTATCTTTTCTTTGTGTCTTTGTTCGTAAAAACCTTTCCATTGACTCTTCCGTTCACCATTATGGAGTAAGCGAATCCACCATACCACCGACCACAAAAGCCATTCTACCCTAATGACATCTTGATGTTCAAACAATATCGAGATGAACCCATATATGATGCATGGACTCGTTTTAAAATTTTACTCCGAATAGTCCCTCATCATAGTTTCGCTTTAGCATCCCTAACCCAAACCTTTTACTATCGTGTCGACCGATGTGACCAAATGTGCATTGAGGATTTTGCCAATGGGGACTTTAGGGAATTAAATGCTGAAGAAGCATGGGATGCCATAGAAGATTGTGCCCAATATTATTATAGAGTAGACAACCCAACAAACGTTAGTACAAGTCAATTGACCAAAAATTTCAAGGATAATGAAACAAGTTTGTTTGGGGATGGGGGTAGAGTTGAGCCACCTAGCTGCATGTCATGGTTAGGCACTACCATGATACGGGATGAACACATAGGTGATCTTGACACCATAAGCCCGCTAAATACCCCACAAGTCCTACCATCATTTGAGGCACCCACACCGCCCGTGACTTACCCAGAAGAAGTAGAAGAGACTTTAGGAATCCCGATAGAGGTAGAACCCTTGGACCAAGCACAACTAGAGGATATAGGTTTGAACACTTTTAGTGATGACCTTACTCTTAGTTCTAGGGAATTTCCTAGTGTTGAAGAACCGGAACCTCAACCTTTACACAACTTTTCATCCTTAGATTTACATCTAGGAGACAAAAGAGGAACCGACCCACCCATCAACCAATACTATCCGGGTAGTTTTAGGATGAAGGAAGCCATTCACTCACCCCCTTCACCTCATGTGGCATATTTCCACCCTAAGGGTGTGTATCGCTACTTCCACCCGCACTTAATTCTAAGTGTAGGGAAAACCTCCCCTATTTCTGTTATATAAGGGTAGAGTCAGGCTCGTGACTCGAACAAAAACAAGCGCTTATTGGGAGGCAACCCAAGCTTTATTTGCTTTATTTGTTTTGTTTGTTTGTTTATTTGTTTTTATTTCCGTATGTGTGTTTTATTTTTATTGTTATTGGTTCATGTTTCAAATTAAATTGTGAAAATGCTTTATTTTGTTTTTAACTTCGTCTTAACTACATATAAAGGTATTTTGCAAAAGATAAGTGTAAGGGAAATCAAAATCTGTTTTAAAGAACAAGATTGAACATGAATCATAACAATATTAAATTAGCATACATATTACTGTTTGTTCGAGTCAAATGTTTGTATCGAGTCACAATGAATGTTTTACAGAATTTCTAGGAATTAAAACTTCCAGTAATCTGTAAACATTCATTTTGCAAGCATTATATCTTTAATTGTTTTATTTCTAAGTTTGGAATTACATCTAATTGTGAGTTGTCTTTGTTCGGTTTGATGCTTTGGTTTTTCATGTTTGTTTTCTCTGGATTAACAGGTTATTTTGGACAAGGAGATGTATGTGGAATCTAGCTTTTGGCGCTGCTTTAATCTTGGAGCTTCTACATTATCTTGGAAGATCTAACCATGTTACCACATTATCCACCGAGCGAATCAGGGGAGTATTTGATTTCATTCTTTTACCTTATTTACTTTTACATCTTGTTATTTGAACATTGGGGACAATGTTCATCTTAAGTGTAAGGGGGGGGGGGTAAAGTACGATACCTTAGAGAATGCTATTACGCTTGATTTTTCGTTTGTTTAATGGTAGATGTGTAATAAAACTGAGAGAAATACCTGTTAAGGCAATTTTAGTGCCAAATTTAAAATTTTTTACAACATATAGGAGTGAAACTTTGGTCTTAATGAGCGTCTCACGGATAGGAGTTATATGACTAGCACAAAACCGTACCACTAAAAAATTTTCCACCCCCAAATATGTAAGGTTCGCCCCTAGAATTGGTAGGAAAAGCATTTATGGTATGATGTGTGTACCGGTAGCACTTAGATTCTAGAACTTGCGTTAGGACCATTCCGAGGCCACAAGTGAGACTACATTCGTGTAGTTAGATTTACTACATGATAAGAGGCATTAGGATTAACCCATTGTTTTACACCTGTGTTTTTGTTATAATTACATTGGCTACATTGGTCAAGTAATTCTCCTACACCTTTGCGGTGTACTCATTTTTAGTACACGATACCCCTAGTACACCCCTCAGAGCCTATCTTTTCGTTTCTAACTTTAAGCATTTTACTTAAAGTAAGAATTTGTTTACACCCCACTTAAATGTACACCCAAATCGCCTTAGCCTACCTTGTATGCACTCATTTTTAGTACATTATTGTGAAAACATTTGTTTAAACCCCAAGTTAATTATCTGATTGATTACATGGTTGCTAAGTCGAGTCATATCCTTGTACATATTGTTTTGGGACGATTGGGACTCATGGGTAAAGTACTAGTGTAATGGAGTAATGGGGAAGAACAACATTATTACCCCCATATGTGCTAAATATTTTAAAAGTACTCCAAGTGTTTAGATTATCTTAATTCGTGTCATTAGAATAGTTAATTGTAAAGTTATGTAAAAGTTCAAGTGTAAGGGGGATACAACCCCCCTACGATGTATTATTTTGGATGGTAGGGCAAGAGTGTATGCCAAAAAAAAAAAAAAAAAAAAAAAAGTAGAAAAAACATACGGACTACCATCCCGTTTCATTTTATGTTTATTTTATCTTTTTGTTATTTTTTTCATTAGCTTAAGTCGAGTCTAGTCTTGGCTTAGCAACGCCATATTGTACATGTAATTAATCAAGATCTTTAACTCGCCACCAGTAAAATATCCTTTATCCAACAAAATCGTGTTTATCATATCCCTACACCTAACGTTATAACCCGTTTAAAAGTCCTCTTTGATAGTTTATCTTAGGTGCTTACGCCTAGTGGATGAGGTTTTTTATCCTTTCCCAAGCCTATGGTAATCTATTTGCTATGACAGGTAGTGAGAGATATTATTCATTTTTATTTATGAAATATACTTTTATGACACCTGAGAAATGTGAGTATCTAAACACTACTTGTGAGGTGCTAGTCTGTAATCTCCGTGCTTATTATGATTAAAGTGGAACGACTATTTGTTGTAATTACTTTTATATTAGCGTTAAATGACCCCTAACTTGTATTTTGATTAGAATAAAAGCGCATTTGCTTGAGGACAAGCAAATCTCAAGTGTAAGGGTATTTGATGAAGCGAAAAGTGTACCACTTTTAGGGGGTCATTTAAGCCCTAAATCGTATTTATTTGATCAAATATTGCCCTAAATCGTTCCTTTTGTCATTTTAGGTACTTTGGAGAAGAAATCTGGAAAAGGAAGTATTTTGGACGTTTTTGGAGCATAAAAGTGAAGAGAATGACAAAGTCTCAAAATCGGCTGGAAAAGTACCTGTGACGGCGTCAAGTACCATTGTGACGCCGTCAATCCTTGACGCGCCAGAGAGGATTTTGGATGATTAAAAGGGGACGGCGTCAATAAGGCCATCAAGAAACCCTAACCGCGGCGAGGTGACGGCGTCAGCTCTATAACGTGACGCCGTCAGATCTGATTTTCTATATATATTCTCATAATTTTTATTCATTAGTGTGCAACTTTGTGAGGAGAAACCCTAAGACGATTTTTCTGTTACTTTTAAGGGTTTTATACCCTTGGATCTCCCATGTTCAATTGAAGATAAGTAATCAATTAATCATTCAATATTTCTATGTGTTGTTTGATTATATCTTGTTCTTGTCTTTTATTTAACATGCTAGGCTAGATTTATCTTGTGTTTGCTTAGATCTAATGAAACCTAACTATTGATTATTGGTTGTTGGTGTGTTATTAATTGTATTGGATGATTGTTTATCGATGTTAGGCTTAAGAAAACTGGCTAACCTCCTATACGGTAACTTGCTTGAACGTCTTAAGAAACATGAACCAATGCGTACTAAGGTTTTTATGGTTGTATTTAATGCATGAGCGAATTCTAGTGATCCCATGTTAGGAGCTTCTTAGTCGGCTCGACATAGGAGTGAAGTAGGAGCTTATAGAGTTGGGGAAGTACGTACGCCACCCCACGATTGGTATTAAGGAATACACCCGTCATCCACGCAATTAATACACACTAATCAACCGGTAAAAGATAGTTAGGGAGTAAGGAAATCTAAGTAAACACATTTCTCTCCATATAAGTTCCACAACCTTTTTATTTTTAGTTATTTTATTTTATTTGCAATTGTAGTTATTTGGGTTAGTTGACTAGCAACTAATTCCGCCCACTCCTTCAAACCCGAGATTTTACTTGCTTTTATAAAAATATAAAAAATACAAAAAGAATCTTCCCTCACCCTTAGACCTATTAGAGTAGTTTTTCAATCCTAACGACACTATTCCCCTAGAGAACGATCAATCCCCCGGTACTTGCCACTACACTATACTACATCGGTCAGGTACACTGCCTGGTGGGGATTGCAAGCCTCTTGAGATCCCTCGAGAGGTAAAACCTGTTGTAAGGTCGCAAAACCACGCATCAAGTTTTTGGCGCCGTTGCTGGGGAGTAGTTATTGCTTAGGTTGAAATTTATTTTTATTAGGTCTACTCATTAGATTCCTATCTAGTGAGATTTTTATTTTCTTTTTATTAGCTTTCTAGTAGTCTATCTTTTCTTTGTGTCTTTGTTCGTAAAAACCTTTCCATTGACTCTTCCGTTCACCATTATGGAGTACGCGAATCCACCATACCACCGACCACAAAAGCCATTCTACCCTAATGACATCTTGATGTTCAAACAATATCGAGATGAACCCATATATGATGCATGGACTCGTTTTAAAATTTTACTCCGAATAGTCCCTCATCATAGTTTCGCTTTAGCATCCCTAACCCAAACCTTTTACTATCGTGTCGACCGATGTGACCAAATGTGCATTGAGGATTTTGCCAATGGGGACTTTAGGGAATTAAATGCTGAAGAAGCATGGGATGCCATAGAAGATTGTGCCCAATATTATTATAGAGTAGACAACCCAACAAACGTTAGTACAAGTCAATTGACCAAAAATTTCAAGGATAATGAAACAAGTTTGTTTGGGGATGGGGGTAGAGTTGAGCCACCTAGCTGCATGTCATGGTTAGGCACTACCATGATACGGGATGAACACATAGGTGATCTTGACACCATAAGCCCGCTAAATACCCCACAAGTCCTACCATCATTTGAGGCACCCACACCGCCCGTAACTTACCCAGAAGAAGTAGAAGAGACTTTAGGAATCCCGATAGAGGTAGAACCCTTGGACCAAGCACAACTAGAGGATATAGGTTTGAACACTTTTAGTGATGACCTTACTCTTAGTTCTAGGGAATTTCCTAGTGTTGAAGAACCGGAACCTCAACCTTTACACAACTTTTCATCCTTAGATTTACATCTAGGAGACAAAAGAGGAACCGACCCACCCATCAACCAATACTATCCGGGTAGTTTTAGGATGAAGGAAGCCATTCACTCACCCCCTTCACCTCATGTGGCATATTTCCACCCTAAAGGTGTGTATCGCTACTTCCACCCGCACTTAATTCTAAGTGTAGGGAAAACCTCCCCTATTTCTGTTAAATAAGGGTAGAGTCAGGCTCGTGACTCGAACAAAAACAAGCGCTTATTGGGAGGCAACCCAAGCTTTATTTGCTTTATTTGTTTTGTTTGTTTGTTTATTTGTTTTTATTTCCGTATGTGTGTTTTATTTTTATTGTTATTGGTTCATGTTTCAAATTAAATTGTGAAAATGCTTTATTTTGTTTTTAACTTCGTCTTAACTACATATAAAGGTATTTTGCAAAAGATAAGTGTAAGGGAAATCAAAATCTGTTTTAAAGAACAAGATTGAACATGAATCATAACAATATTAAATTAGCATACATATTACTGTTTGTTCGAGTCAAATGTTTGTATCGAGTCACAATGAATGTTTTACAGAATTTCTAGGAATTAAAACTTCCAGTAATCTGTAAACATTCATTTTGCAAGCATTATATCTTTAACTGTTTTATTTCTAAGTTTGGAATTACATCTAATTGTGAGTTGTCTTTGTTCGGTTTGATGCTTTGGTTTTTCATGTTTGTTTTCTCTGGATTAACAGGTTATTTTGGACAAGGAGATGTATGTGGAATCTAGCTTTTGGCGCTGCTTTAATCTTGGAGCTTCTACATTATCTTGGAAGATCTAACCATGTTACCACATTATCCACCGAGCGAATCAGGGGAGTATTTGATTTCATTCTTTTACCTTATTTACTTTTACATCTTGTTATTTGAACATTGGGGACAATGTTCATCTTAAGTGTAAGGGGGGGGGGTAAAGTACGATACCTTAGAGAATGCTATTACGCTTGATTTTTCGTTTGTTTAATGGTAGATGTGTAATAAAACTGAGAGAAATACCTGTTAAGGCAATTTTAGTGCCAAATTTAAAATTTTTTACAACATATAGGAGTGAAACTTTGGTCTTAATGAGCGTCTCACGGATAGGAGTTATATGACTAGCACAAAACCGTACCACTAAAAAATTTTCCACCCCCAAATATGTAAGGTTCGCCCCTAGAATTGGTAGGAAAAGCATTTATGGTATGATGTGTGTACCGGTAGCACTTAGATTCTAGAACTTGCGTTAGGACCATTCCGAGGCCACAAGTGAGACTACATTCGTGTAGTTAGATTTACTACATGATAAGAGGCATTAGGATTAACCCATTGTTTTACACCTGTGTTTTTGTTATAATTACATTGGCTACATTGGTCAAGTAATTCTCCTACACCTTTGCGTTGTACTCATTTTTAGTACACGATACCCCTAGTACACCCCTCAGAGCCTATCTTTTCGTTTCTAACTTTAAGCATTTTACTTAAAGTAAGAATTTGTTTACACCCCACTTAAATGTACACCCAAATCGCCTTAGCCTACCTTGTATGCACTCATTTTTAGTACATTATTGTGACAACATTTGTTTAAACCCCAAGTTAATTATCTGATTGATTACATGGTTGCTAAGTCGAGTCATATCCTTGTACATATTGTTTTGGGACGATTGGGACTCATGGGTAAAGTACTAGTGTAATGGAGTAATGGGGAAGAACAACATTATTACCCCCATATGTGCTAAATATTTTAAAAGTACTCCAAGTGTTTAGATTATCTTAATTCGTGTCATTAGAATAGTTAATTGTAAAGTTATGTAAAAGTTCAAGTGTAAGGGGGATACAACCCCCCTACGATGTATTATTTTGGATGGTAGGGCAAGAGTGTATGCCAAAAAAAAAAAAAAAAAAAAAAAAAAAAAAAAAAAAAAAAAAAAAAAAAAAAAAGTAGAAAAAACATACGGACTACCATCCCGTTTCATTTTATGTTTATTTTATCTTTTTGTTATTTTTTTCATTAGCTTAAGTCGAGTCTAGTCTTGGCTTAGCAACGCCATATTGTACATGTAATTAATCAAGATCTTTAACTCGCCACCAGTAAAATATCCTTTATCCAACAAAATCGTGTTTATCATATCCCTACACCTAACGTTATAACCCGTTTAAAAGTCCTCTTTGATAGTTTATCTTAGGTGCTTACGCCTAGTGGATGAGGTTTTTTATCCTTTCCCAAGCCTATGGTAATCTATTTGCTATGACAGGTAGTGAGAGATATTATTCATTTTTATTTATGAGATATACTTTTATGACACCTGAGAAATGTGAGTATCTAAACACTACTTGTGAGGTGCTAGTCTGTAATCTCCGTGCTTATTATGATTAAAGTGGAACGACTATTTGTTGTAATTACTTTTATATTAGCGTTAAATGACCCCTAACTTGTATTTTGATTAGAATAAAAGCGCATTTGCTTGAGGACAAGCAAATCTCAAGTGTAAGGGTATTTGATGAAGCGAAAAGTGTACCGCTTTTAGGGGGTCATTTAAGCCCTAAATCGTATTTATTTGATCAAATATTGCCCTAAATCGTTCCTTTTGTCATTTTAGGTACTTTGGAGAAGAAATCTGGAAAAGGAAGTATTTTGGATGTTTTTGGAGCATAAAAGTGAAGAGAACGACAAAGTCTCAAAATCGGCTGGAAAAGTACCTGTGACGGCGTCAAGTACCATTGTGACGCCGTCAATCCTTGACGCGCCAGAGAGGATTTTGGATGATTAAAAGGGGACGGCGTCAATAAGGCCATCAAGAAACCCTAACCGCGGCGAGGTGACGGCGTCAGCTCTATAACGTGACGCCGTCAGATCTGATTTTCTATATATATTCTCATAATTTTTATTCATTAGTGTGCAACTTTGTGAGGAGAAACCCTAAGACGATTTTTCTGCTACTTTTAAGGGTTTTATACCCTTGGATCTCCCATGTTCAATTGAAGATAAGTAATCAATTAATCATTCAATATTTCTATGTGTTGTTTGATTATATCTTGTTCTTGTCTTTTATTTAACATGCTAGGCTAGATTTATCTTGTGTTTGCTTAGATCTAATGAAACCTAACTATTGATTATTGGTTGTTGGTGTGTTATTAATTGTATTGGATGATTGTTTATCGATGTTAGGCTTAAGAAAACTGGCTAACCTCCTATACGGTAACTTGCTTGAACGTCTTAAGAAACATGAACCAATGCGTACTAAGGTTTTTATGGTTGTATTTAATGCATGAGCGAATTCTAGTGATCCCATGTTAGGAGCTTCTTAGCCGGCTCGACATAGGAGTGAAGTAGGAGCTTATAGAGTTGGGGAAGTACGTACGCCACCCCACGATTGGTATTAAGGAATACACCCGTCATCCACGCAATTAATACACACTAATCAACCGGTAAAAGATAGTTAGGGAGTAAGGAAATCTAAGTAAACACATTTCTCTCCATATAAGTTCCACAACCTTTTTATTTTCAGTTATTTTATTTTATTTGCAATTGTAGTTATTTGGGTTAGTTGACTAGCAACTAATTCCGCCCACTCCTTCAAACCCGAGATTTTACTTGCTTTTATAAAAATATAAAAAATACAAAAAGAATCTTCCCTCACCCTTAGACCTATTAGAGTAGTTTTTCAATCCTAACGACACTATTCCCCTAGAGAACGATCAATCCCCCGGTACTTGCCACTACACTATACTACATCGATCAGGTACACTGCCTGGTGGGGATTGCAAGCCTCTTGAGATCCCTCGAGAGGTAAAACCTGTTGTAAGGTCGCAAAACCACGCATCACTCTATTTATATGAATGAGAATGGAACAGCCACCCTAACGAGTATTCCACGATTCACTCTATAACACAAATAAAAATTGTTGCGATGCCGATTGAACTATAATATAATTAATTATAATATATACTAATAGAGATTTTTTGTCAACGCAATTAGAGGACACTTAACAATTTTAATCTAAAAGTCTATTGGTCGGCCATAAATAAGAAAACAATACATTCACAGTGCTATTACCCTGTGTGTCCATTTATGATTGGTTGAAATGAAGGGGTGGTTTTAGTGTTCACTCTTATTATTGCTTAATTACACCCTAATACAGTTTAGCATTATGTATACCTGTCCACCACATTCCACACGTTCTATAATGTTCCACACACAACCGGATGTTCATCTTCAAAAAAACACACACACACACAGCCACATCTATCTTCCACAAACTAAACCCACTGATATTATTAAAGATCGCTTTTTGATATCGGTAGTTTCACAATGACGATGTGATTCGATCAAACCCACAAAGAAGGGATGCTTTGTTAGATCCAATGAGAGGCAGAGATGGCGTAGTTGGTGACGGTGGTGTGGCAAGGATTCTGGCAGTAGCCCGTCATTGGCAGTGCGTTCAATGAGGATATTAAAGGGTCTATTCTGATTTGAGGTTAATATTTGGGGAAGAGACCAATTGGAATATTTTGCTACCACTTTAAAAAAATCCGACGGTATGTTTTCTAATTTGGTTGAAGTTTACTTTTTATTTTAAATCAAAATTAGGTTTTGATTGTGTATTTGTTTTTATGAATTAGGTGTTTTGAAATTTAGTATTATGTTCATTTGGGTATGGTTCAATTGGTATGACTTAATTGTTTTGCTGCTATAGTTAGGCTGACGTATTGAGCATATAAAAATTGTGAAATAACCTTAAACAAACACCCTCAGAACCATTTTATCTTTGATTTTTGCCTATTGTTTGTATTAAATTAAACCTCGAATTCGTTTCTATATAGAGTATTTTCTACTTTTGATTCTTTTGTTAGGCTTATAATTTTAATTTGATGTCGCATATTGCAGGGATAAAAAAATGGTTTTAATATTTTTGAGTTTGTTGTTTTCAAACACAAACACAGGCTTCTTTCCTTCTCTTGCCGCAGTTGTCATTGATGAAGCTAAAGTTTTGGAAAGTCGTCCTGTGGAGACAACTGAATTGTGGTGAGTGAAGGTTATCTCAAGCGGATGAGCAGCCAATATTGTGGTGTAAATGCATCGGTTGGCCCGAGCAGTCATAATAGTTTGGAAGGCAATTGGGGATCAATATCAGGTACATATTGCACATCTTGCTTTATATTTTTTTGGTTTTCCGTTTTTATGTAAATATCCGTGTACCCATTATTCATGAAAGGATGTTAAGCCATACCTGTGCAATGACCTTACCATTGATGTCGTTCATTCCATATGAAATACCATTGGTGCTTCTCTGCACATCAACATCATAATGTATATAAAATACTAATATGGCTTACGTTAAAGTGAGTAACTGAACATATTGGGTTCCAACCTAGCCATCACATTAACCTCCTGCCACTTGAAATGAGTGTTTATATAGGCCAATATAAAAATTGGATCACTGTTTGATAGTCTGCAGGACTGATGCTTTGGTGAAAACAAGTTTCAAAGAAAGTTTCTAAACATTTCCATTAGTTATAATATATATATATATATATATATATATATATATATATATATATATATATATATATATATATATATATATATTATATATATATAGGCCAATATAAAAATTGGATCACTGTTTTATATTGGCCTATAATAATGGATAATTAAGTTTGTTGTTACGTGATAATGTTAAAGATGATTGGGCCAAGTTTTATGCTTAACCAATTAATCACCAATACTACTATGTAGAGAAACATTGTGGCGGCATGTGATTGGCCCGTTTGACACGCTATTTCTTACAGTTCATGTACGTTTTCATTTGACCACCCCCTAACAGAAACTCATTTCGCATTTGTGAGGTAAACCATAAACGTGTCGTAGAAATTTCCAGCCCCTTCTCATTCGTCTGTGGTTACACACAGAGACCAAATTCGTATCATAAAAGTTATTTATAGGGTTTTTATTTGTGACTTTTCAGTTCAGCAACTTTCTGATGATGAGGTCCTTTTTCACATCTTCAATACTTTTCAAAAATTATTGTCTCATATAATTTCGATTCAAGATCCATTTTTTTTTACACCCACACAAATGAATAGAATTCCAGTTAATTTTTTTTTGTACACAGTTTTAGTCTTATTTATGGGCTCTGTTTAATGGCAAGTTCAGCTATTTTGAGCGGGAGTCATGGATTACAAAAAAGGATAAAGCGCAGATGGTACTATCTATTTGATGCGTGAGCCTTTACTTCATGTTTTTCAATATATTCAATTTTTGTAAAATTTATTGGTATTTTGATTTAGTTAGGATTTAGGGTTAACTGTATACGGAATCGGTAATGACTTTTTTTGCCGCCGATAGGATTTGTGAGCTTTAAGATAGTCTGTAACAAATATGTTTGTAATCGGTTGCTGCAGGAATGAACTAAAGAGATAGAAGAGAAAGACGTATAAACATTGAAAGGGAGAGGAAGGAAAGAGAGATCAACAAGAATAGAATGCGAAAAATAGGCGGTGACAAGGATAGGGGTTGGAAAAGAGGCGTAAAAGCAAGGTATCATCCTGACAGGTATGGTGAGTAAATAATAAAAGTTGTGCTCTATCAGACTCTTTCATGATACAAAATAAAGTTCGATTGGGTGAAAAATGGAATACCTAATATTATTTTGATGAGTATGAACAGCTTCGATGAATCTAAGGTGGTCCTCGACTTGGCGGGACAACCTTAGTTTTTTTACAGTGAGTTTAGTTTGCTGAAAATAAGCTTCACGAAAGTTTAGTTCCATTTTTCTTTAGTATTTTGTATATTATCATACTAATTGGCTTTGATGAGTCTGAATGGGTTTCTATTAAAACTGAGATTGTCTGTATCTTGACGGGGTGACCTGTTAACGTTGCAACCATGGCGGGTGAAACTTCTGTGTATATAACAACCTCATAAGTAAATCCAAACATAAGCTGTTTTTTGAATTATCTAAAGCACATTTTTTCAAGTACGCAGGATGAGGTTGCTTATTTCAAAATATAAGTTGGTATATTTGTAGATTTGTTAAGGACTTGAACGTACTCCATGATATTTATGGCTTTTTTGGTTTACAGGGTTTAAGTAAAAACGACAGAGGCTACCGGAAAATATACAAATGATGAAAAGTAAATTCAATCTCCCCCAAATTCAACCTGTTCCTCAATTGAATCCAATATAAGCTGAATGAATTATACATCAAACAAACCTTAAGAAAAAATTTATGTTTTACATCAAGATCAAAATCGTGCCGGCAGATTTAACAAGCTTTTACATTCACTTTCAAAGGTATAAAATTTAATTTTAGTCAATTTCAATTTCAAAATTAACAATTTCTGTAGGCATCAACTTAGGTATTAATATGTGTTCATGGGATTCAATTTGTAGTTTTTGATAGCGATCAATTGTTGAAATTTGATTTTGTCAAATTGATCAAGAGGTTCAAGTGAAGTTTAAATCAATAAATTCATGAAGAGGAGACGTATGTGAAATACCCTAATATATTTTTTCTTTTTTTTGCAGCTTAATGATCTATGCCTTGAATGAAGATGTAGAGAAAGCGAAGAATCTGAAAAAGAATGCATTACAATAGCTTGGGCGAGCCTGATACTATCAATTACCTTCACTATTAAGCTCCATTGAAAGCTAAAACAAACACCCCTGTAGTGTTAGGACTTGCTTATTTCACGTCTTCTTTGCTTATTTGCTTATCTAATTAGTGTACATTTTTATAGAAACTCAAATTGTTTTATGCATGTTGACAGGTTCAGTCCCACAAAAGGGTTTGATCATCGGTCGTGCGCATTTCACCAAAGATAGATGGGAAACTAAAGAGAATGCTGTGACAAGTGATTTCGTGCAGATTACTTCTTCGAACCATCCTCTTTTGTTACCCATCTATCTATGAGAATTGCACGCTATTATTGATCAGGACCTTTTGTGGAACTGCAACTGCCAATATGCAAGAAAAAATTGCTATAACAAACACGGAACATCAAGTGTTGGGATTAAAAGTTAGGATTAAAAGTTTTGCGGGTCCTATTTAAGCTTATAAACGATAACTTTTCACATGATCTATTACCCTTTAAAAACAAAGATGGACACCCAAAGAGATTGTAGTAATCATGTCCATATTAAGTATCATTTCAGTGAATTTTGAGCCCTTACGAATAAATTCGACAATAAAAGAAAGCTGTTGCGTGAAGCTTTAGATACCCTGTTTCCCCATACTTACATTTGAATTTTGGTGTGCAGTTGGTTTTCTCATCTTCTGCTACCGTCTATGGGCAACCTAGGAAAATTACATGTGTTAAGGACTTTCAACTGAAGGCAATGAATCCTTATGGGCGCGCCAAGGTATCATATTATTGCCCTTAAAGATGCTCTGTCTGTCAAGTATTATGCCTTTTTTTAAATGATGGTTTAACTTGGTTCATGATATGCAAGTATAATTTCAAAGGCTTTATCACAAACCCATCTACAGCCACTCCAATTACTTTCTTTACCCTTGCAGCAGATGATGTGACCGGGTACTAATGTTCACAGTTATTTTCAATGCAAAAAGCAACAGATCCGCAAGAAATACTACACAAGATCTTTGCAATTGAAGGTCAAAAGAATACTTTTCAAATCCATTTCAATCAAACAGCCAGAACAGTTAACTTTATTCTAGACCAAGTTTTCAACAACACCAACAGATATCAAGGAACAACCAAAATAATAGAAGCAAACCCAGGTACCAACATTTGAGTTAACAATTTCTCTTATTTAAAGATAACATATGCAAATGCAAATATTAACTACTTTGTTTGTAAAAAATAGGAACACCAAAAACAACCCTCGCACTAACAAATCAACAAGACGCAAACGAAAAGACAGATGAACATAATAGATCAAGATCAGCTAGGAGAGCATTGTTTGAAGATGAACTACCACATCTAAGGAAGCAAAAAAAGGTCAGTTACACAATTTGACTTAACATAAACAATAACTTTAATAATATCTTACAATCCAATCACATAGGCTCCAGGCAAACATTACAACAAGACTCATAATAAAATTAAATACAGATACATAACTGCAAATACAGACACCAACATGAATGACACAACATAACCAACAACAATTCCCTCCGAATCTAGCCACACAGTCAGAAATCCATCAGACCCTTAAGCTTCTGAATAAAGATATCCTTATCATGAGCATTTAGCTCCAACTCGGCTGTCATTATGCGCATCTGCATGACCTTTTGGTCATCTTTTGCCTGTACCTCACTTAGGTACTCAGCTGTTTTCTGGGCATAAATGTTCCCGACAGTGTCTAGCTCCTGAATAAAACTCGCCCTTTCACGAATTACCCCAACCAGTCTACCACATAGCGCATTCATCTGTTGTGCTATTTGAATGTCTTCAATTCCAGATTGATGACAATATAGAACTAACATTTCAGACCAATTGTTTGAATTAGCCTCAACTCTAAGCTGATCACACCTAGGACGCCTAGACATTGTTTTTTCTTGCCTCTTTATACAGTATATTTTAAAGATCTTGATTGACGTGGCTCCTGATACCAATTGTGGAAAACTAGAAGGGGGGGTTGAATAGTTTTACGTCTTTTTAATTTTATTATGAAAACCTTTGTTTATTTTTAAAACACTTAGATTCAAGTTTGTATGAAAAATAAAACTTGAACCTTATTATTAGTTATATATGTATTCTTTTAAATTGATTGTAAAAGTTTTGGTTTCTTGAATGGATTTTCAAATTGATCTTTATGTGAAGTCGACCTCTAATTAATACTAGCAATTATATAAGCCTATGTGTATGAAAGTAATGACGATGCAAGTAAAGAAATAAATAAGGTATGGAAAGATCTAACCGAGACACGAGAGATTTATAGTGGTTCGGCTACAAGGACACCTTCCTTGCCCTACTCCACTCCCCGAGCACACCTTGCTCGAGAGTTTTCTTCACAACTTCAATAAGCTCCCTTATGGCGGAGAAAACCGTACACAACTTTGGCTTACACGGGTTTAACGACACAAAGCTAAATGTCGAGTTCTAATCGTAGCTAGAACCAATCTCACAACTTCACAACACAACTTCTTCACAACTTATTCACGACTACTTCACAACGGCTTCACGACTTCTTCACGACTTCAACACGACCGCTACACAACCTCTATGATGCGGCTTCACGACTTCAACACCATGTCTTCATGACTAAGACTTCACGACTTCAACATGACCGCTACACAACCTCTATGCTACGGCTTCACGACTTCAACACTAGGACTTTACGGCTTCAACACGACCGCTACACAACTTCTATGCTACGGCTTCACGACTTCAACACTAGGACTTCACGACTAGGACTTCATTGCTTCAACACGACCGCTACACAGCTTCTATGCTATGGCTTCACGACTTCAACACACGAACTTCACGTCTTCTAAGCTACGGCTTCACAACTTCTACACCACGGGTTCACGACTTCTACACAACGGCTTCACGACTTCTACACTTTGACCTCACAACTTCTATACTACAACTACTTATACAACATCTTCACTACTTACACACAACACTAATCTACAACACACACCTTACATACAAATGAATGAATGATTTACAAACTTTGTTAAACACACAACTTAAGTAACAGGATGATACTAAGTTGTAATACTTCTAATCTTGATTGATAGAAGTATTCTTTTTTTGCACTTGGATGGTGGAAGCTTGGATCACTTGGAAACCAATGCTTAAGATTACATGATCAAAGGTTTTTGAAGATATGAAATGAGATTTACAACAGAAAGTTTTAGTGCAAAAGGGTAAGTAAAAATCCAGGGGAAGGCTGGTATTTATAGGAGAAAATTTTGGACAGCTGGACCCTACTGGAGCGTGGCCGGCCCCCTTAAATAGGGGGGCGGTCCCCTTAATTTTAAGGGGGCCGCCTAGTAAAATTAAGGGGGCCGCCCCTGCTGAACGTTGGCCAGTTTTGTCCTTTTGTGGGGAAGGTTTTTCTGAAACATTTTAACTGATTTTGGTTAAAAATTTGTATTCATATTTTTATAAAAGATTAAACATTTTTATTTAATACCAAAAATGTTTTTCAAAAATATATAAAATGTTTTTGATGTTTTATAAAAAATCTAGTTATTAAGAAAATGTTCCTTTGATCATATAATGCATTAAGCATTAGTTCATTCATACCTTAAGTGATTTTAGTTGTAGAAGTGAATATTTACAACAAAGTACTTGTTTAATTTATAAGTTTATGTTTTAATGAGTTTACATTTTGTGATCATCAAAATATAGAGATATGAATAAATATTGATAATGTTTTTAGGCATTTATTTATGTCAACAATCTCCCCCTTTTTGATGATTACAAAACCTAAACTCATTAAACCAAAAAGTTTATTTTTGGACAAGTATTTAGTGAGTTTACATTCACTTCTCCCCCTTTTTGTAGAATCAAAAAGGTTAAGACGACAAAATTCAAACGTGAAATTTGTCGGGACGAAAACTCCCCCTTGATGTGTACTCCCCCTCGTTTGGGGGCACCAAGGAATCGATATATGGGATACTTGCAAGAAAAATATTAGAAGCACAAGCATATATATAGCAAAAATAAGCATGCATATAAAGACATTCATTAAAAATGTTGTGTATCAATACACAGCCATCCAAGATTATATTCAATCCTACATTAGCTAGTAAGTAATGCAATCTACATAATCATTCTAGGAGTACATGATTTTCCATGGGGCTTGCACACAAAATGGTTTGAAAAATTATTTTTGATTAAGCATTGCATATGCTTAATTTGGTGAGAATGAAGGTGGTGGTAGTGTAGTGGGTGAAAATGATAGAGGTTGTGGTGGAGGTTGGTTGTTAAGCATGTGTTCAAGGGATGAAAACATGTAGTGTATCTCATCTCTAAGACCAAAGATGATGGTTTGATTGTGGATGTGGTGGTATTGGTGATGATGAGAAATGAGCATCAAGAGGTGTTATTGGTGATATGGAAATGACAAGTTGGGTGAATGGAGGTTCTTGAGTAGGAGGTGGAGTTGATGCTCTTGATGGTGGTGATGAAAGGTGTGAGTTGATGTAGTTATTGATGGATGAAAGGGTGTTTTTGATGGTGCATTTGGTGCACTTGGGGATTAACATTGAGGTGGTGGTGATGGAGTTTTGGTGTCTTAGAGATGAGGTGGTGGTGAAAATGGGTGTTTGATGGAGGTGATGGTTGATTTAGGTAAGGTTTGGGCTAGATAAAAGGGGTCGCAAGATGCAAAAGAAAACAGTAAATTTTACTGCCCAGATGGCCGGTCCCCTTAATTGTAGGCCGGCCCCCTTAAAATTAAGGGGACCGCCTAGGGAATTAAGGGGGCCGCCCATCTGGTGTTTTCCCAGGCGACCAAATTTGAAAAATTTCCAGAAAAGGGTCATTTTTAGGGTGTTTTTGCAGCAAGCTCCATTTGAATCATGTACATCAAGAATGATTAAATAGTGGCATAAACATGTTAAATACGCATGCATACATTTAAAACATATTATGGAATAAGCATGTTATTAATCATCTAGCATGTATATATATATCATGATATCAAGTATATAAGCAATAAGCATAACAATCATATATTAAAGACAAGAAATAAAGCATTCATTAGTTGAAAATAATTATGTTAAAAACATAATTATTGATACAACACATATTTTGCTTATAGCATACAATAAGCAGAAAATTTTAAATTGCCTAAGAGATCCATTTGACTTGCTTGAGACATGAAAAGCTTGAATTATTTTGGATGGATGATGGTAAAGAGGGGTAAAAAAAATTGGATTAATGGGGTTGTAAGTTTGGGTGTATGGATGTTGGAGAGAGTGTTGATGGAGGAATTGGAGGTGGAGAGCTTGGACTTGACCATGTTGAATGAGGGTTTTGATGTTGTTCAAGTGGTGGTGTTGGATTAGATCTAGTGAGAAGATACTCAATCCAAGTGAGACGCTCATTTAAGGCGATGGTTTGATTTTGGAGAAAGATGCAACAAGGATAATTGTTGACATGTTTCTCAATTTGACTCAAGTGATGTGGTGATGATGGTAATGATGGTGAGATGGATGGTGATGGGTTTAAGTTGCTTTGAGCAAGGTGCAAAGCAAGGAGAGCATTAAGCTCATGGGCTTCCTTGAGTTCTTCAATGAACTTCAAGTGTTGAGTGGAAGGTGATGATAATGGAGAGTGGTTGTTATTTGGTGGAAGTGGTGGTGACACTCTTGGTGGTGGAGACATTTGTGAACTTGGGTAATTATGAGTGAATGAAGGTGGACATATGGATGACTGGTTATGTGTGTGAAAGGGTTCATTAGGATGAGGTTTAGGTGTTGGTTGAGTTTGAACAACATCATTTGTTGGGTTATAGCAAATGTCAAGCTTCTTCCTCCAAATGGGTATTTATGGTGTAGTGATGATGTGATTGTGGAAGGTAAATTTTGGAGGGTGGTTTGTGACAAAATGTGTTTGTGAATTTTGGGAGGTATAGGATAAAATGGGCTTAAAAATAGAAAAAGGGAGCAGCACTTTCGACCATCAGATGGTCGGTCCCCTTAATTAAGGGGCCGGTCCCCTTAAATATTAAGGGGGCCGCCTAATGAATTAAGGGGGCCGCCCATCTGCTGATTTCCAGGTTACTGGAAATGGGTTTTTGGCAGAAAATTGTTGAAAGGGTTGTGTTTTTGGGTTTAGTTTCAAGCAAGTCCAACTTCTTTTGAGGCAATTTAGGATTTAATAACTTATATATGCTAAGCATATTCATTAGATATTATTATCTAGCATGCAAACAACTCATTTAGCATGTAACATATATATGTTAGACAAGAAAACACTACATAGCACCAAGTAATTCATAGTATCATATTTAGGAAGATTAATAAGCTAGTTAAATAAACCTAATGAATATCTATGTGCATGGGAATGTAGAGTTGTGATAGCATGGACTTCTAGACTTGTACCAAGTGAGGTCTTAGTGAATAAATTATGGTTATTTTCAAATTTAGTTCACTTATAAATGTCACATACATAAATATAGATGACAGATATGAGATCACCATGCATGATTTAAAGAAATATTTTTGGCATTATTCAACAATGTTTGAAAGTGGGTTTTTATGTGGATGTGAAAAATATTTTAATGAAATAGTTTTGGTTTTATTTCAAAATGTTTTTATGAGGAAAGAAAACATATTTTTTCAATATTTGGTTTTGATAAACACGTAATTATGGACACAAGTTTGGAAGAAATGTAGGATGGTGAAACATGTAAAATAGAAATGTGTCATAATCTTTTGAAATTTTTTTTTTTTTCAAAATGTGAAGTTTTTGCAAATTTAAAAATAAGTCCCATTAATTATAGGTTTAAAAAATAATGGTTTATAAAAGATCTCATGCTCAAGTCTATTGTCACATGCTATCTCTTTCTACATATCCTATGACATTTTACGCATGTATTATGACAAAATACAAAAATACATCATGTCAGAGTAGTTAGAGAAAAACAAAAGCTATTATAATGACAATGCATTCAAGAACTAAACAAATAATTACGAAGGCATGCAGTCAAATCATATAGGAGCAAGTAAACATCTAGAAATTTTATATATGCAGGATGACATACATCTAGGAATGAAAAGCTCTAGTGAAAAGCAAAGTTCATAACAGTAAACTATCGTTAGGTATATTTAGGAAGAATAATGTATTCAAGTTGGAGAATGAGTATGAGACTATTACTAGTGGTGCTCAATTCAGGCTAAACACGACCGTTTTTACGGGTTACACACACCCAACTTCTCACATAGAAGCAATTCAACCGTTAGGTCAAATTGAGTTTCTAGTCTATAGATTCTCCAGTAGTCATTCTCTTTTTAGAAGAAATTAAGTTCCTAAATTTACCTATCGAAGAGTACCAAATATGAAGATTGCTTGGTTTACTAATACTTAGGGGGGCTAACTAAAGGGTTTCTAGTTCATTAAGCCACAGAACGAATATAACTAAAGTGTAAAGGTAAAGCAACCTATCAGACTAAGTGTATCCTAAGGCATTAATAAGATTATATGCATGAAGTAATTACTTATGAAATTTTAAAAAGAGAACTTACCTCACGTCCTAGCTTTTCTTCGTAATGTCTCAGATGATGATCGACGTGTGAATGATAGGTGAGTCTTCAAGATAACCAAGGTGTGAAAGTATATCATGGCAAGCTACTAACACCTTATTTAAACCGAAGTGGCTTGACCCGATCATGTCTTGTACGGATGATGATCTTCTCCTTCGTCTGTGTCACTCCATGATTTTGGATTGAGTTCACTTTGGAGTTGATTCATGTAGTCTTCGTCGTTAATACCTACATTAACAACATTTGAACTAGTAGCACATGTATCTATTTTATCTAAATGTTTATCTATTAAATTTTCTAAGATAACTAATTCATGTGCAAGATCAAAATCCTCATCTTTGGCTTGACATTTTTCTTGATGAAAGTTTAAGAAATTTTTTCAAATATCATTTGCCGTTTTACAGAAGAATATTCTCACATATTCAACTTTCGGCAAGGTTTTATTAATAATTATTTTAGCTTTATTATTTATTTCATTCTTTGTTTTCAAATAATCAATTTGACTTTCAAAGTCCGTTTTTGTTTGATTTTCCAAATATGTTTTTGTTTAACTTTCAAAATCACCAATCAAAATGACATGCCAAAGATCTAGATCAATTGATTTCACATAAATTTCAAATTTATTTTTCCATTCAAGAAAAGTATAGTTTTCAAATAGTGGTGGTTTTAGCAAAGATTCCCCTTCTAGATATTTTTTGAATTCCATAGATCGATTCAAGTTTTACAATACAGTATATTTTAAAGATCTTGATTGACATGGCTCCTGATACAAATTGTGGAAAACTAGAAGGGGGGGTTGAATAGTTTTACTTCTTTTTAATTTTATTATGAAAACCTTTGTTTATTTTTAAAACACTTAGATTCAAGTTTGTATGAAAAATAAAACTTGAACCTTATTATTAGTTATATATGTATTCTTTTAAATTGATTGTAAAAGTTTTGGTTTCTTGAATGGATTTTCAAATTGATCTTTATGTGAAGTCGACCTCTAATTAATACTAGCAATTATATAAGCCTATGTGTATGAAAGTAATGACGATGCAAGTAAAGAAATAAATAAGGTATGGAAAGATCTAACCGAGACACGAGAGATTTATAGTGGTTCGGCTACAAGGACAACTTCCTTGCCCTACTCCACTCCCCGAGCACACCTTGCTCGAGAGTTTTCTTCACAACTTCAATAAGCTCCCTTATGGCGGAGAAAACCGTACACAACTTTGGCTTACACGGGTTTAACGACACAAAGCTAAATGTCGAGTTCTAATCGTAGCTAGAACCAATCTCACAACTTCACAACACAACTTCTTCACAACTTATTCACGACTACTTCACAACGGCTTCACGACTGCTTCACGACTTCTTCACGACTTCAACACGACCGCTACACAACCTCTATGATGCGGCTTCACGACTTCAACACCATGTCTTCATGACTAAGACTTCACGACTTCAACATGACCGCTACACAACCTCTATGCTATGGCTTCACGACTTCAACACTAGGACTTCACGACTAGGACTTTACGGCTTCAACACGACCGCTACACAACTTCTATGCTACGGCTTCATGACTTCAACACTAGGACTTCACGACTAGGACTTCATTGCTTCAACACGACCGCTACACAGCTTCTATGCTATGGCTTCACGACTTCAACACAAGAACTTCACGTCTTCTAAGCTACGGCTTCACAACTTCTACACCACGGGTTCACGACTTCTACACAACGGCTTCACGACTTCTACACTTTGACCTCACAACTTCTATACCACAACTACTTATACAACATCTTCACTACTTAAACACAACACTAATCTACAACACACACCTTACATACAAATGAATGAATGATTTACAAACTTTGTTAAACACACAACTTAAGTAACAGGATGATACTAAGTTGTAATACTTCTAATCTTGATTGATAGAAGTATTCTTCTTTTGCACTTGGATGGTGGAAGCTTGGATCACTTGGAAACCAATGCTTAAGATTACATGATCAAAGGTTTTTGAAGATATGAAATGAGATTTACAACAGAAAGTTTTAGTGCAAAAGGGTAAGTAAAAATCCAGGGGAAGGCTGGTATTTATAGGAGAAAAATTTGGACAGCTGGACCCTACTGGAGCGTGGCCGGCCCCCTTAAATAGGGGGGCGGTCCCCTTAATTTTAAGGGGGCCGCCTAGTAAAATTAAGGGGGCCGCCCCTGCTGAACGTTGGCCAGTTTTGTCCTTTTGTGGGGAAGGTTTTTCTGAAACATTTTAACTGATTTTGGTTAAAAATTTGAATTCATATTTTTATAAAAGATTAAACATTTTTATTTAATACCAAAAATGTTTTTCAAAAATATATAAAATGTTTTTGATGTTTTATAAAAAATCTAGTTATTAAGAAAATGTTCCTTTGATCATATAATGCATTAAGCATTAGTTCATTCATACCTTAAGTGATTTTAGTTGTAGAAGTGAATATTTACAACTAAGTACTTGTTTAATTTATAAGTTTATGTTTTAATGAGTTTACATTTTGTGATCATCAAAACATAGAGATATGAATAAATATTGATAATGTTTTTAGGCATTTATTTATGTCAACACAAACTATCATCCAAAAGAACCCAAAATTATTTCCTTGGAGGCTTTAAAAGTTGGCAGAAATAATAGACTCCAAACTGTTTATTTCATTATGTAAAACTTAATAATTGTAGATGCATAATATAGTCTGAACACTCGCTATCTATACCTACTTTGAACGAGCTATTGCAGCTACAGGGTAGACACATATTAAATGCATGCCTATGTACGGATCACTACTGCTGCTTAAATCACAAACGAAAAAAATAAGGTGTCGACAATGGAAATGCTATATATTTCAGATACATACCCTTTCCGGAAAGCTGAACCATGCTTATGGAAAATAGACTTATAAAAAAATAATAATAATAAAAACCATTTGCCTTGATTTTACGGATCAACTAATTGTGCACAATGGAAATGCTATATATACATGTGAGTAGGACCGTTTCCCGTTATTGTTGAATACAAATTTCGTTTTCTAATTTTCATTTAAAGATTACTTCCGCCTAGATTGATTGCTACTGTTTGATAGATATTGCAACAAATCACTTCGGTACTGAAGCATGTCTTGATGGTTGTTGTATACAGGCAGTTGACAAAAAAAAAAAAAAAAAAAAAAAAAAAAAAAAAAAAAAAAAAAAAAAACAACTTATCATCGGGTGTTCTGTTGCTCAAAATATTGCGCAGGCAACTAGCTTATTGTCCAGGAAATTTCACAACTGGTACAACTACTCAGGATTACAACCACACTGAGATGTCAAGGATGGTATCGTGCGCAACACTATGTATTGGTAAGTTTCTAACTTTGTTATTATAGGAGTATGTTTTCATTTTAAGTGGTTATAAAAATTGCATAAGAAGTTTTTCGGAACACAATGTATTTACCTGTATATATAGTAGCAGTCGTCTAATTTAAATTTGTCAAAGTTTACGTCAAATAGATAAAGTACTCAAAAGATGCAGCCCCACCTACACTTACATATGGTTTTGTTCAAAATGTGAATATACATGTTTGAGTGAGGTGTTTGGAATAGCTTATGTACAGTTTCCAAATCTGTTTTTGATTTTGGTTCTGGAAATGTATGGAACTGAAAATGGGGCTGCTCCAATTTGTTTATTTTCAAAAGATATTGTAATAATTCCAGAAGCTTTCAGTTTCTGTTTTGTTGTACCAATTGTAATTGCATTGGTTATTGTTTTTGATCGTAACAGCAAAAGCATGTTGATAGTAGCAGCAACCTCAATGAAAGAGAAGGCAGTGACAGCCATGGCTGCAGCTGCTTTGATAGCTTCAATGGTGGTTCTAGATTTTTCTCAAACTGCTGCTTCTGATGTGACTCCTTCAGTAAACAACTTCTTGCTAAGCATTGGTACTGGTGGTGTGGTTATTGCTGGTATCTTGGGTGCTATCATTGGTGTTTACAATTTTGACCCTATCATTGGTGTAATTTCTTTATATAATCAAACATATTATCATTCATCTCAACGTTAACATAATTGTAATAAACATAAACATGTCCGCCCCGCGGCAACGCGCGGGTAAACCCACTTGTTTTATCTAAAATAAAACTCGTAAGTGAGAAGATTATAGTTCCTCAAAAGTGCAATAAGCCTTTTCTTAAAATATTTTGTACTACCATGTATCTTAGTTTGCTCAAGAGGAGATACATAAGCAAAATAGAAAAGGGAGGTAATTTGTACACCATTTTTTTTCCATCCACCACTAAATCATGCATAACAGTGTTGTACTGTATGCATCACTGGTGTAATTTAGTGGTGGATGAAAAAAAAATGGTGTACAAGGAAAAGTAAAAGAAGGTAATATATGCTACCTCTATATTATTACGTTATTAAATGTTTTTGTACTTACTAACTTCTAATATTTTTTTATTTTTTAGGTACAATGACCGATCAACTTACATCGTTCATTTTATGTCGACTATGCCTCTTTCATGTGCTTAAAAGCTATAAAACATTATCAAGAAATTAAAATTTCTTTGGACCTTATTAATCCACGCTAGAGGAGGATTTATACTATGTACTTGAATTCGGAAGATGCATCACACAACGATGGTACTAACACCTTATATCATTTGGCTTGATGAATGATGAGTCGAAAGCACGCAATAAAATGTGGCCTTACACAAGAAAGAAATTGCTTGTTCTCTATCTGAAGATCTTTAAGAACCCGTTATTCAACGACGGAGATCCTTCACGATTTGAGTACGTGGGTATGTGAGGTTAATTCAAAACCACAATTATTCTAGGTCTGATGTCCTGGTCGAACATAATGATGGAGCTACGTTTCTCCTAGATGTTATGAATCCCTGAGATTTCTAAGGTTTTCTTTATGGATGTTGTTGTCATATGTTTTTTTTTTCTTCTTATCATTCAATTTTTTATTAGTTAATTGAGTAAATTTCACCGTTGGTCCTTAAAGTTATGCCAGATTTCACACAACATCCAAAAACGGCAATTATTACTTTTTTAGTCCACGATCTCAAAAATATTACGCCGTTGGTCCAATTTTCAAAGGCTCATTAGTTTTCCTAGTTATCTCGGTCCTCGCGTGCGCAACACATGAAGGCAATTTGGTTCGAATCTTTGTTTTTGGCTTGTTGCTCTGTCGTGACTACTGTACATGTCACTGTTACAAATTGTAGTTTTCGTACTTTATATTTTTTTTTTCCGTCAAAAGACTTTTGTACTTGTAAATTTGATCGTATACACAAACTTATTTTCAGATTTATATTCATCTCCTACTCACACACATTTACTCCCTCTATTTCACTTCTAGAAAATCCACTTATGTCTGTATCAATTATTTTTGTGATATGCTTTGTGTTCTCTGAAAATTAACAAGTTGAAGTGTTGAACTGCTAGTTGATTTTTAGAGGATATGAAGAAATCACAAAAAAAATGAAAGACACGCTGGGAATTGGACTGTGTTAGCTGGGTTTCGTACGACAGATTTGAAAACGGGTAATCTATTATTGTGTTTGTGTTTGTGTTTGTTTGTATTTTTGTTTTGGCTTTGTAACAACTGGAAATGTTGAAGTTGAATATACTTTCAAGTTGATTTCTACTTAATTTCTAGTTACACAAATTCAATCAAAAAGAACACAAAACACACATTCGAATGCAGTTGGTTTTATCAATATCAATCATTCTTACTCAAACAATTAACAATTAAACTTTGGGGATGACTCTGGATCATATGACAAATGTAAGTTGTCGTAGTTTATTGAATTCAAATACTCATCATCTGTTGAGTATTCGGCTTCCTCATATTCAATATATTTGCATTTTCTCTTTGCCGCAATCTTTTTCCAATTGTTTTTAGTTGTAGGCATACTTCTTGCTATTTCTTTGATAATTTTTTCTTGATAATCTTCCCCTTGTTTAATTTTGACATTAGCTTTTGTTGAAAATACCAATAAACAAAGGTTGTTGCATCCTCATTTGGTTGGATTTTTTGCTTCCTGTCACAAAAAAGTTATCATTAAGTAAAACATGCATAATATAAACATATAACGAATGTACAACATATGATAAACAAACTTGGGTTGTTTTGGTTCTTTCTTTTGCAAGGCAACATCACATCCAGATGTTGATGACATATTTGATATATTATTGATGAAATTTGTTATGTATGATAATGTTGTTTAGGAAGTTGTAAATTTATAGGCATTTTGAAGGGTAGGCATTTGTATTGTTTATGGTCTAAAGAAAAGTCACGCGTCTTAATAGATACTTTGACTATAGTTGAATAATATATTTGATAATGAAATTGAAATTTATTTTAAACCGACATACACAACATATAGAAGGTTATATGAGACTTATGATATTCCCCCACTGCATTTATCACTTACCATCTTCACCTAACAAGTTTTTTGAAATAAATGCATACACACCCTCTTCTCATTCCTCACAACTGTAAATCTATTTTTTAAAGTAACCCAATCAATGACAGCTTCTTCAAAAAAATAGGGATTTTAGTAAAATGGTGGTAACATATGCTATGGTTGACTATGTGTTGAGTAAATATGGGAATAAATGGTATAATGACGATGCAATGGTTGAGGTGATACTTGAAGACTTGTGGCAAAGGGAGAATAATCAACATGATGTTGCTAAATGTTAATGTATATGTTGCTTGTTTTGATTTTTTAAGTATATGTGTTTATTATTTGTGGAGATTTAATGTATCTGCACACATTTATAGATAAGGGAATAGAAAATCTTGAAGAACTTGGCAAGAGGATATCAAAGCTTGAAGTTCTGTTTGGTAGTCTAAAAGAGGTAAAGGAGGCAGAGGCGATAGAAAAGCTTGAAGGAGTGTTTGGTAGGGCCAAGCAGTCACAGGAACCAGAGCAGCGAAAGGAAGTCAACAAAGGTAATTTTCAAAACCCTAATGCTATTAGTATTAGATATTAGTCATAAAGGTATGCTTTTTTCAATGTGTTATGTTGCTTTGATTGGAATAAGTCATGAGGGTATGCTTTTTGTAATGTGTTATGCTTCTTTGATTGGATTAAGTCATGAGACTATGCTTGTTGAATAAAGTCATGAGTGTATGCTTGTTTTATGCATTTAGATGTTGTATGCATTGACTCTCATTCAAGATGTTTATTATTTGATGTAGAAATCATACTAATTGAGTCTCAAACAAGCTCTGGAAGAAGCCTTGAGTTTGATGAGGATACAAGCAGAAAGCATGCAAGTAAACCTTCCAGTTCTTTGATAAAAAAATAAAAAAATAATAATAATAATAAAAATCCGGTTCTAAACCAAAGATGTTGTCATAGTATTTGCCAACAAATCATTCATCAAGTTCTGACTCAAGTGGTGATTCAAGTTCTTCTGATGACAGTTATGATGCAAAACGGCAGGTTCAAGTAAAAGAATGATCCATGTCAAAGGTTGCAGATCATAAGGTTTCAACTCCAAGGGTTTCTGGTACAAGACCCCCTCCAATAAGGAAATGCATTCTAGGCATTGCAGCAGTTAAAACTTGGGAAGCTATTGGTGAGAAAAGTTTTGGAATAAGAAAACCTAAAGATGGTCTACAAGCAAGGAAGTTTGGAAAAAGAAGGATGAATTAGGAGCAAGTTATGATGGTTGTGGCTATGTGTTTAGCTGTTTTGTTGATGTTATCGACATATACTAATGGTAGTTTATGATGTTAGTTTATGTATTTGTACATTTTGGCAAATTATTTGTTGTGTTTTGTACAACATCTATGGACAGTTTCTCATGTACCAAATTTGAAATGGACAATTTCAGTTTCAAGTGTTTTGTACAAGTTACTTTTTGTGGTATTTGTATGTTGCACATTTTGTTCCACTTTTTGTACAAGTGATTTTTTGTTTGACTTTATATAAGTCAAAAAAGAAATGGGTACAACTGTAAAAGACACAAACAAATCAATAAACAATACAACAATTAATGGATCATAAATGTAACACCCCGTGCCCGCTTACTTCAAAAATTTAAAACTTTTCACGCGGGAATACTTGAACTAAAACTAACCCGCTGTTACTCTTTCATAAACTGACAAAAATGCATAAACATTCAGGACTTGAGACTATTTTTAGATGAAAGTAGACTTAATTACTTTCGAAACGATAGGTGGCACGACCCATGACGAATTACGGGTTAAAAGATATGATTTATCGAAAATTACCAAAATCTGAAAAACTGCCCAAAAGCTTGCTGTCCGCCCGGGACTGTTTTCAAAATCCTCGGCTGGAAACCTGACCTCCCGAACTCGAAACTTAACCAAACTTTTCAGATTCATTTGGTGTATCAATGGGCTCATTTTAATACAAAAACATTTACCGAACGACTTCCCGAAAAGGAGGTAATCTCACAATTATGACGGGTTATGCAAATAACCCATTTTGACCCATTATCACTACAATCACCCATACGACTTCCGTTTTGCACCAAACTTGACCAACTTCATTTCTTTAACATAACAAACACGTTCCAACGACACTTGACCCGTTTACTACTCAAAATAGGTACGTTTAAACTTAAACCAAACGCCCCTTTAACTTGAACCATAAACACATAAACTACACTTTGACACACCATTTGACTACCAAATAGTGTGAGCGACCTTAACATACAACTTACCATACGGCTACACTTTACCAACTCATAAGAGACCAATGGGGGTACAAACTTACACATGAGCCCGGTATTCTACCTAAGCTCCTAAACACATATTACCTTAAATCTTGCATAACCAAAACCTTAATCCACATATCCAAGCCATCCATAAGAACATGCCAACCTACAAAATGGTTAGACAACTAAACCATAAGCACAAAGGCTTAGTAAGTAAAACGACCATAACATACAATTATACTTCAATCCACATAATGCATCATATGTATAAAACACGTACTTCATGGCTTACATACACAAGTCTCATCTAGCACATAACATCAACATATTCCATAACATCCATTCATCACATAAGCCATAAACATGGCATCACATAAGCATAACACAAGTTCATATCACTTGACATCAAACATACATAACACATATATGATAGAAATCCATATAACACATGTTACCATCATTTTACTTACCTTAATCCAAGCTAAACATATCAAGAACATCATCATCATCATAATGATCCATCATCATCATCGTCGATCATAACAAACCGAAGCCTAGCAACATAACAAGGGTTATCAAACCCATTAAACATAATCATCTTTCATATCATATCATCATATGATCATATCTTGATCATATGATGAAAACCCACTTTTCTCATAATCTATAACTTCAATAACATAAAGAACATACATACTTACTTGAAGGGAAATCATGGTTAGGAAGGACCATAAACATGGGTCTTCATCTCCTTCATCTAAAGTCATCACCTAGCTTCCTTCCCTCCATTTTTCTTTCTCTAAACCGACACACTCAACTCACCTTGAATAATGGAGAAAGGTCTAGATAATCCTGGATATAATTAGCTAAGTGGCATCTTTGGGATAATGACAAGAATGGCCCCTCAAGTCCCATTCCTTCTATTTTAGCCACCGCTAACTTTATAACATGTTTAATACTTGGCAATCTAGGCCCATTTAGTTACACATCATATTTTACATAACAACTTTAGTCATATTTTGACTATCGGGTTTGACCACAATGCAACATTCGTTGACTAACCAATCACATAAGGTCTTTATCCACTTTCATCTAGGGTGGGGTCCCAACACCCGGGAAACGGGTCTAACAATTCTACCCCCTTATTTAGATTTCGTCCTCGAAATCTCTCGTCTAAAACTATCCAAAACTAAATTCACGACATATACATGTCCTTGTTCTCTTGCTTTCTAAGCCAATTCCTTGCAATGATCTAAATGATCACGCAATTTCTAAACTTGCTATACATAAACATAACTCATAATCTACTATAAACAACTTTCTCACCACAAGCTTATCTAAAATTTCCAACAATTGACGATTTGTCATATGAGAAATTTTACTACTTTGACTTTAGATAAGTCAAACTTCATCACTATAACACGACATACGCCCATGCACTAACAAGACATAACATCTTATACTGGTTAATTTCACATTCCACATAATACTAACACATAACTATACCAAAAACCGGCAACTTATCTCAAAATATACAAAGTACCATACAAACGGCACCTTCAAGAATCTTTCACATGCATCACTTAAGCAATCTTTCTTACTAAATTATGGGAATACTCATCAATTAACTTATCAATTTAATGCATAACTCATTTTAGACGTCTATCTTAAGGTTTCACACATTACCTTAACACTGCTATCAGTTTTATTCATATCTATCTTTTCTTATGACGTCTAACATGTTTTAGTTTTCACTTTCTCATATCACTATCCGTACTCATGTCATATCGGCTACACATAAGTCCACTCATTTATAACTCTTTATTTACATAAAAAGGCGTCCCAATGTATGTAAGTAAGGAATTATAAACTCATAGTTCGGCGATTTACAATTCTTCATTTAAATGAACAGGCGTCCCAATCCATTTAAATCAAGAAACCATAAATCATCCTACTTATACGTTTCTGACACAACAATCATACTTACTTTACTTTCCATCTTTTCTAGCCTTGGATCCAATCTCACTAACTTTACATCCATGCCATGAAGGCAAGCTAGGCTATCCCGAAGGATACCATACTATATCACATGGCCATCCCGAAGGATACCATACTATAACACATGACCATCCCGAAGGATACCATACTATATCACATGGCCATCCCGAAGGATACCATACTATAACACATGGCCATCCCGAAGGATACCATACTATATCACATGGCCATCCCGAAGGATACCATACTATATCACATGGCCATCCCGAAGGATACCATACTATAACACATGGCCATCCCGAAGGATACCACCTTTAACATTCATCCCGAAGGATACCATAACATTCATCCCGAAGGATCTTTAACACATGCCAAGGATGTAGGCAAACCATGCCGGTGAAGGCAAGCTATACAATAATACCATGAAGGTAAACTATACATCATGCCATAAAAGGCAAGCTAGGCTATCCCAAAGGATGCCAAAACTAGAGCATTAGATCCAAGCTATGTTTACTTTAACATCTTTACTCATTTTATCTTTCATGTACTTTTATCATTAAGTGCAAACTATCATTTTCACAATTCTCACTGCCTTAAGCAATTTCAACTTTTACTATCACATTTACTATCATCTCAACAAGTTTCTATATAACACTTGTCGATTTATCATATTTTCATTATCACAATGCAAATTATCATTCATCCGTCAACCCCAAGTTAACTCATACATTCACTATATGTCATCTTTATTTAGACAATTTAAATATAATGCTTATCCATTACAACTTACACATCTCAACGTGTTCTTACAACACACTTTTACTATACTTGTCACCCCTTGTTGACCATATTTTCAACTCATACTATCACTTCATTTCGTCTATTCAACTTTCACGCATATAAATGTTGCAAGATTAGTCTCTATATTAGCATGACAGTAAGTCTAGGGGTTAAAGTGTTAAGTTTCTTATTCTTAGGCAAGTAGAAAACCGACTATTACTTTGTTTCTTTTTCTTGTACAGCCGACTATGGCTTCTATTCGGTTTAGGAGTTGTTTTCTCCCCCTCATTCTCTATAAATAGAGACGAGGGGTGAGGTTATTTGTACATCATTCTTTCAATACTAATCAAAGTCGATTAGGGTACTTACTTGTGCAAAGCTTCTCTTCTTTTTCTGTCGATATTGCTGTGTGTCATCTTCGCGATCGGGATTATTCCGCTCTAGTAATCAGGGTTGTTGGTCGACAAGACTGACAAGTGGTATCAAGAGCTCGGTTCGCGGGTTTCGCTGTTTACTAGGATCGATCAAGAAGGTCTCTGTTGTTCGTTCTTGGAAAGAGCAGGTCTCGTTTTCTGTTTGGGTTTTCAAGGGTAACGATCGACAAGAGGGTTGCTGTTTAGGAGTCGCTTAAACAGTAACAAAGAAGCAAGTGTTAATCGACAGTTAAGGGTTCTTGGGTCTTCGATTGTCCGGGTTTGTGACAAGGTGTAGAAGATCTAAGGGTTTGTTGGTTTTTCTGGTTTATTGAAGATCGTGTTTTTCTGGTTTGTTGTGGTGATAAACGAAGAAGAAGAAAACAAGATCTGGTTTTTGTTATAAAAGGAAAAGTCAACAGAAGTGTTATTTTAGATTGTTTTATTATATTGGTGGAAGATTGAAAACCAATATCATTAAAATAAAATAAAAAACGATTTGTTTTGTTTTTTTTATAAAACAAAAAGGTTATTAATTAAGAGGGTATTGCACAAGGGACTTTGTTAGTTTGTGATTGTGAGGGTTTTTCACAAGGTTTAACAAATTAATAAAGGGATTAAAGAATGACGGGAGCCAAGTTTGAAATCGAGAAATTCGATGGAACTGGTGATTTCGGGTTATGGAGAGTCAAGATGCGTGCTTTATTAATCCAACATGGATGTGAAGCAGCTCTGGAGGTTTTACCCGCAAATATGGATGCTACAGCGAAAGCTGAGCTAAACAAGAAAGCTCACAGTGCCATGATTTTGTGTTTAGGTAACAAGGTTCTGAGAGAGGTTACCGGGGAGACGACTGCAGCGGGGGTTTGGTCCAAGCTTGAGACTTTGTACATGACAAAGTCCTTGGCCAACAAGTTATTCCTGAAGAAGAAGTTGTATACATTCTACATGCCGGCTGGACGTACGATTTCCGAGCATATAGATGAGTTCAACAAAATCGTTCTTGATTTAGCAAATATTGAGGTAAAATTCGAGGATGAAGATCTTGCTTTATTATTACTCACTTCTTTACCAGCATCATACGAACACTTTGTGGATACCTTGCTTTATGGACGGGAAGCTTTGACTTTGGAGGATGTGATGGCCACACTGAATTCAAAGGAAATCAAAGAAAGGTCTAAGGCGAAGGGGGATGATGGTGAAGGGTTATATGTGAGGGGAAGAACTGATCGCAGGAATTCGCATCAGTCTAGGGGAAAGTCAAGATCAAAGTCTCGAGGTGGAAGACTCAAGTGCTATATTTGCCAGTCTGAGGAGCACTTGAAGAGAAACTGTCCAAAGAATAATCGCAAGAAGTCAAATGGTTTCGTCAAGAAAGATGATCAGCCAAGCTCCAGTGGTTCGATTTATGACGGTTCTGAGGTGATGATGGTTATGAGTGCAGAGGCTCTGCTAGATTGGATCATGGATTCAGGAGGTTCATACCACATGACACCCAGGTTAGATTTATTTTTTGATTTTCTGGAATGCGATGGGGGCAGGGTACTGTTGGGTGACAACAGGGAGTGCAAGATCAGAGGTATTGGCAAGGTAAGGGTACAACTGAAAGATGGGTCAAGTTTTGTGTTACACAATGTCAGGTATATTCCTGAATTGAAAAGAAACTTGATATCGCTGGGAACTCTTGAAAAAGAGGGATATACCGTAAAAATACAGTCGGGCAAAATCAAGGTGATTAATGGTTCCAGGGTTATTTTATCTGGAACCCGAAGGGATAATTGCGTATAATCTTTGGATGGCCATGCAGTGGCGGGTGAGCTTAATGCTAGTGTTGAAGAAAAAGACAGTCTTGCGCAGGTTTGGCACAAAAGACTGGGACATATCAGTGAGGCGGGACTTCAGGTGCTAGAAAAGCAGGAGCTGTTTGGAAAGAAGAGTCTAGGTAAGCTCGATTTTTGTGAGAATTATGTTCTGGGAAAGTCACATCGAGTCAGTTTCGGTGTAGGAAGGCACACTACTCAGGGAGTGATAGACTATGTTCATTCAGACTTATGGGGTCCGTCTCAGGTGGAATCATTGGGGGGTAAGAGGTATTTCTTATCTATTGTTGATGATTATTCCAGGAGGGTATGGGTTTATATTCTCAGGTTCAAACACGAAGCATTTGGAAAGTTCAAAGAGTGGAAGCATTTAGTAGAAAATCAGACTGGGAGGACGGTTAAGAAGCTTAGGACAGATAATGGTCTTGAGTTCTGTAACCGGGAGTTTGAACAGTTGTGCACAGAGAGTGGGATTGCTAGACATTTGACAGTTGCCGGGACGCCGCAGCAGAATGGATTAGCAGAACGGATGAATAGAACTCTCATGGATAAGGTACGCTGTTTATTAATTCAGTCTGGATTGCCCAAGACCTTCTGGGCGGAAGCGACATGTACGGCCGCATATCTTATCAATAGGTCACCATCGACAGCGATTGAGAAAAAGACACCTATGGAGATGTGGTCGGGACATCCAAGTGATTATGGGATGTTGAGGATTTTCGGCTGTGTCGCATATTCACACGTTAAACAAGGTAAGCTCGAGCCGAGAGCGGTAAAATGCGTTCTTTTGGGGTATCCTGAAGGTGTGAAGGGGTACAGGCTATATAGGCTTGATAATGAATCACCTAAAATAGTCACTAGCAGGAACGTGGTCTTCAATGAAAGTGTCATGTACAAAGACACATTGAAGGATTCTGGTGCAGGTACTGATAAGTCTGTTGAGGAATTACAGGTTGAGGTGGAACTGCAAAGGTTAAATAATCATTCGCTTGAGGAAGATCAGACAGATGATCAGGAAGATGGCGATGATGAAGATGCAGGGGATCAGGATCATGATCAAACACCGGATCTCACAGATTATCAGTTGGTTCGGGATAGAGAGCCAAGGACAAGAACGAAACCTTTGAGGTTTCGAGATGAGAGTAATATGGCTGCTTACGCGTTTGCTGCAGCAGAGGAAGAAGATACTCATGAACCATTGACATACCAGGAGGCAGTTGCTTGTGAAGATAGTTCTAAGTGGAAAGCTGCTATGGATGAAGAGATGGATTCTCTGAGGAAGAATAAGACCTATGAGTTAGTAGATCATCCAGCTGGGCAAAAGCTGGTGAGCTGCAAATGGCTGTTCAAGATAAAGGAAGGGATTAAAGGTGTTCAAAAGCCTAGGTACAAGGCAAGGTTGGTGGCTCGTGGATTCACACAGAGGGCAGGTATTGACTATAATGAAGTATTTTCACCTGTAGTTCGACACACATCTATTCGGGTTATACTTGCATTAACTGCGTGTAAAGATTATGAACTGGAGCAGCTTGATGTAAAGACGGCATTTTTACATGGGAATCTTGAAGAAGTGATCTACATGAGGCAGCCACCGGGATATGAACAAGGTAACAAGGTATGTTTGTTAAAGAAATCCCTTTATGGTTTGAAGCAGTCACCTAGGCAATGGTATAGGAGGTTTGATGAGTACATGCTGAGCAATGAGTTTAAGCGTAGCAGTTACGACAGCTGCGTATATTACAGGAGTTATGCACCAGGTGAGTATATCTATCTACTGTTATATGTAGACGATATGCTGATTGCTTGTAAAAGCAAGGCTGAGATTGGGTCTATCAAGTCTTTGCTTAATAAGGAGTTTGACATGAAAGAACTCGGGGAAGCAAAGAAGATTCTTGGTATGGAGATCATCAGGGATCGGAGTTGCAAGATTCTGAGGGTGTCACAATCCGGGTATGTTTCTAAGATTTTAAATAATTTTAGAATAGACAATGGGAAATCGGTTCAGATGCCATTGGGTGGGCACTTCAAGCTGTCGTTGAAGGATTGTCCGGTTAGGGATTGTGATGTTGAAAGGATGAGTAAGGTGCCGTATTCAAATGCGGTTGGGAGCTTAATGTACTTGATGGTATGCACGAGGCCAGACATAGTGTATGCAGTAAGTGTTGTTAGCAGATATTTGGCGAATCCAGGTAAAAATCATTGGGAAGCAGTGAAGTGGATTTTGAAATATTTGCGGGGTACTGCAAACGTGGGTTTGGTGTTTGGGACAAATCATGGCAACCATGTGGACGTAACAGGTTTTGTTGATTCAGACTACGCAAAGGATCCGGATAAAGGTAGGTCGATCATAGGTTACGCGTTTTTAGTACAGGGATGTGTTGTAAGCTGGAAGGCAACGCTACAACACGTGGTGACTCTTTCAACTACAGAGGCGGAGTATATGTCCCTTACGGAGGCTGTGAAGGAAGCTATTTGGCTAAGGGGACTCTTGGAAGAGTTGGGCGTGGAGCTTAACACTGTGGCAGTTAATTGTGATAATCAAGGCGCGATTCACTTATCGCGGAATCATGTTTTTCATGAAAGGACTAAGCACATCAATGTGCGTTATCACTTTATCAGAGAGGTCTTGGAAGCAAAGACGGTTGAAGTTCTGAAAGTGGGTACTGAACACAATGCTGCGGATGCCTTGACGAAGGTGGTACCTGGACTTAAGTTTCAGCATTGCTTGGAGTTGCTGAGTGTCGGTGTAGGCTAATATAAAGCCTAAGGTGGAAATTGTTGCAAGATTAGTCTCTATATTAGCATGACAGTAAGTCTAGGGGTTAAAGTGTTAAGTTTCTTATTCTTAGGCAAGTAGAAAACCGACTATTACTTTGTTTCTTTTTCTTGTACAGCCGACTATGGCTTCTATTCGGTTTAGGAGTTGTTTTCTCCCCCTCGTTCTCTATAAATAGAGACGAGGGGTGAGGTTATTTGTACATCATTCTTTCAATACTAATCAAAGTCGATTAGGGTACTTACTTGTGCAAAGCTTCTCTTCTTTTTCTGTCGATATTGCTGTGTGTCATCTTCGCGATCGGGATTATTCCGCTCTAGTAATCAGGGTTGTTGGTCGACAAGACTGACACATATAAACCTTACATAGGTTTATTTTATAACACTTTCGCAATCTCATCATACACATTCCAAATATATACTAACATGGTTATATTCATGTTTTACATTTCTTTCTAGTACACTTCAAGTCACTTATGACTTCTGGCGCAATCTATATCTCATTCATCACTTTTAGTCATCATGCTTTACCATATATTACTAACACATTTTACTTATCATGCATGTTTTATACGAAACATGATCTCATCATGTTTTAACTATACACTTTAACTTTCTCATTTTAGTTACTTATATAAAGATTCCATGCCTTCAAGCATCTATTCGTTATCATAACAATCTTGTCTTTCTAATCAACCAACTACAAACATACTTCAATATTCATACCTTACTTTATATCACGCTTTCAAAGCATTTATGCTTTATCCAACACTTACCATACTTATCTTTTCTTATTTCACATGTCGATGTGCTCTTTTTAATTTTACCGACCTCAACTAGGTCAACACATAACACACATTCCAATGCGTCTATCTCACTTTATACACTTATATACAATCGTGCTCTCAAGCACACCACATAAAACTTGGACATATAATAAACTACCATACACTTATCATTGCATAAACGATAACACTTAACATCACATAAACAATCATATCATAACTCTTAACACTTATCCGACAAGTGTTAAAACATTCATAATCAAAATCAACAACCATAGTCTATGGTTCATACATCGCATTGCACAAGCAATCTATGTCTAAGCATCAACATTCTAATAGCCGCGAGTACTAGTCTACCTTATAACTAAAGTATCATGAACTTTAGTTCACTTGCTAACCCATCTCTAATACCACATAGCATTTCTACTCGCATGGCATCACCATGGCTCTACTATACATTTACATGATCACAATAAAATTACCGGCACCAACCGAGGTGCCCGGCCGACTAATCAATTAAGCATCTCAAGTCCCCATGGACTTATATCTCATACACAACAACACTACTACAAGTATACATCACCTATCATCAATAGGCTCAACTAACATAAGACATAATCCGTCTAACACATAGCAATTAATTTCCGCGCGACTAACACTTACGTCTAACGCTTCTACGAGTGGTTTAAGTCTAGGCAATCCTAAAGAAAACCTAATTCACTTAAACCGAAGCTTTGATACCAAGTTGTAACACCCCGTACCCGCTTACTTCAAAATTTTAAAACTTTTCACGCGGGAATACTTGAACTAAAATGTTGTTTATGTGTGGTAATTGGGGTGAGATTGGTATCCTGATAGCAATTAGAAGTCACGAATTGTACGCTTTCAGATCGATTAAATTGGAGTGTATACCAATTAACGACCGGATAAAATCTAATTGATTCAAGTTTGTGAATGATGTTATGTTTGCAGAAATACGTGATCAAAATATAGTTAATCAGCCTTATCTTTTCTTTACTCTATACGAAATAGAGAATATATAAGACGGTTTATAGGGGCGGTTATTAGTGCCTAATAACTGTAAAACAGTTATACTCAGCACTAGCAGCAGAAACCATTCAGCAGGAACCGTTCACTATCGGCAGGAACCAACAGCTATCAGCAGAAACCATCTGCTATCAGCAGAAACCATCTGCTATCAGCAGGAACCATAGCAGCAGAAACCAAGCATTATCAGCAGAAACGAGCATCAACTTTATATGGTTTATTTGGTGAAAATACAAATTCTAATGAATTTTTAACATACAAATTCACTATCGACCCCAGCCAGGGGCTCCGCCCCTTAGACCCTGCTTCTCTCAGGGGCGTTGCCCCCGAACCCCCACCAAGGGGCTACGCCCCCTTGGAACCCCCGTTAGTCCAGTCAATATCCAAATAAGTGTCGACCCTTATTTGCATATTAAACTCAATCTATTTTACACTAAAATACCAACATAAAACTGACCCGCTGTTACTCTTTCATAAACTGACAAAAATGCATAAACATTCAGGACTTGAGACTATTTTTAGATGAAATTAGACTCAATTATCTTCGAAACGATAGGTGGCACGACCCATAACGAATTACGGGTTAAAAGATATGATTTTTCAAAAATTACCAAAATCTGAAAAACTGCCCAAAAGCTTGCTGTCCGCCCGGGACTGTTTTCAAAATCCTCGGCTGGAAACCTGACCTCCCGAACTCGAAACTTAACCAAACTTTTCAGATTCATTTGGTGTATCAATGGGCTCATTTTAATACAAAAACATTTACCGAACGACTTCCCGAAAAGGAGGTAATCTCACAATTATGACGGGTTATGCAAATAACCCATTTTGACCCATTGTCACTACAATCACCCATACGACTTCCGTTTTGCACTAAACTTGACCAACTTCATTTCTTTAACATAACAAACACGTTCCAACGACACTTGACCCGTTTACTACTCAAAATGGGTACGTTTATACTTAAACCAAACGCCCCTTTAACTTGAACCATAAACACATAAACTACAGAGCGACCTTAACATACAACTTACCATACGGCTACACTTTACCAACTCATAAGAGACCAACGGGGGTACAAACTTACACATGAGTCCGGTATTCTACCTAAGCTCCTAAACACATATTACCTTAAATCTTGCATAACCAAAACCTTAATCCACATATCCAAGCCATCCATAAGAACATGCCAACCTACAAAATGGTTAGACAACTAAACCATAAGCACAAAGGCTTAGTAAGTAAAACGACCATAACATACAATTATACTTCAATCCACATAATGCATCATATATATAAAACACTTACTTCATGGCTTACATACACAAGTCTCATCTAGCACATAACATCAACATATTCCATAACATCCATTCATCACATAAGCCATAAACATGGCATCACATAAGCATAACACAAGTTCATATCACTTGACATCAAACATACATAACACATATATGATAGAAATCCATATAACACATGTTACCATCATTTTACTTACCTTAATCCAAGCTAAACATATCAAGAACATCATCATCATCATCATAATGATCCATCATCATCATCGTCGATCATAACAAACCGAAGCCTAGCAACATAACAAGGGTTATCAAACCCATTAAACATAATCATCTTTCATATCATATCATCATATGATCATATCTTGATCATATGATGAAAACCCACTTTTCTCATAATCTATAACTTCAATAACATAAAGAACATACATACTTACTTGAAGGGAAATCATGGTTAGGAAGGACCATAAACATGGGTCTTCATCTCCTTCATCTAAAGTCATCACCTAGCTTCCTTCCCTCCATTTTTCTTTCTCTAAACCGACACACTCAACTCACCTTGAATAATGGAGAAAGGTCTAGATAATCCTGGATATAATTAGCTAAGTGGCATCTTTGGGATAATGTTAACCTCCACAGGTGGCTCATCATTAATATCAATCGAACTTGATGACATCTATAAAATAACAAAGTAACAAAGTAGCAACAATAAAAAAATAATTAATATGTAACAGAATGTATAGAAGTATAGTAGTATACAACTCGTTTAATGCTACTTCTGTATCCATTTAATGTAACAAAAAATAATTAATATGTATGATACATCTCATGATTTATGAATTATGATAGGCTACATGGCCATACAGTGGGCATTATCACCCAACCAAAATATGTATCAATTTAATAACGAACCTTTGTATCCATTTTCTAAAGCTAATTATTTAACAGAACATACGTATTTAGTACACTAGGGCATGTTAATTCTTTAACTAATGGACTATAATAAATGGGCCTTAGTTGTATAATTAAAGACGTTTAAATATGTTCATGGGTTATAAGGTTTATCGGGTTAACCCGATAACAAACTAGCTAAAACCTTAATCCGACCCTATAACGCTATCGGGTTGACCCGATAAACCTGATAAGGTATATTGGACCCGAATCAACCCGACCCTATAAGGTCTTATCGGGTTCGGGTCCCATATGACACCCCTACTCTTCCCCATGCAACATATCAATCATATCAATATGTCAAAAAAGAGTAATTTACACCATTGGTCCCTGAAACTTACACAACTATTAACTATGTGGAAACAAAGGTCAACATATTATTGCAAAACACAAAACATAACTGCAAAACACAAAGATATATTGGATAAAAAAAGAAAAAAACTATACACAAACCACATTGTCTAAAATCAAAACCCATAAAAATGTAGACTAATTTTTTTTTTTTTTTTTTTCTTTTTGGTTTGGTTCATCAGTACAATCTTGCCATATGGTTGGTTCCTCGATTCTAAGTTGTTTCCCTACAAGTTTGCTAATGCTACTAGGACCCTCATCTTGCGACTGTGGTACCTTAGATCTTAGACTACCACTTGGTTTAACAACTTGTACTTGTTCCTCACCGTATACTTGTCGTCTTAGATCTTCGAGAATTTCAGCTAGCAATTGCTTATTCGGTTCAGCATTTGGGCCATATCTCTCATAAATCTCTAGAAATATTACCTCTCTTAGTACCTTGTTTGACCATTCCCTATCATCAACTATGTGGTCGAAGTTAGCTCTTTTACAGTCTTGCCATTTGGTTTAGTTCATCCTTACAATCTTGCCATATGGTTTGGTCAACTATGGGGAGTAAAATGATACGAGACGAGGGAAATGATACAAATATATACACACGTGAGATCTATTTTTGTGGTTGGGGTTGTATGCTTTTTTCAACCATTTAGTCCCCCTTTTCTATGATAAGTCAGGTTGAATGCTTTTTGTCATAAAATCCTATTGTATATTTCGTCTTTAGTCCGTATCCACCTAGAAAACTGTACACTTATCACGTTTGCATAGTTTATTGTTGCATGGTTAGTCCAAAATCTTAGATCATACCCTAAATCTTATAATACTAGGGGTGGCAATTCGGGTTGGGTTCGGGTTGGCGGGTTATGGTTAACAGGTTGGCGGGTCAGAACACCTCAACCCAAACCTGACCCATTTAAATAATCGGGTCAGCTATGTCAACCCTAACATGTTTACACTAACTCGAACCTGACCCATTTAACCCATATACATACTTGGCCGGGTTGGCGGGTTAAATATGTTACACGGGTTGAATTGGTTAAACGGGCTTCGGGTTGACCCATTTAACCCGTTTTATATACAAAAGTTGGCACATTACACGAGTTAAACGGGTTTGCGGGTCGACCCGTTTAACCCATTTAACACGTATAACAAAATATAAATAATTTTTAATTTAAGAAAAAAATCTTAAACGGGTTGGCGGGTCGACCCGCTTAATTTATTTCCAACCCGAACCTGATCTGTTTAATAAACAGGTTAGATGGGTCGACCCAAACCCGACCCGAAATCTATTTAGACTCAACCCGAACCTGTTAATTTTCATGTCGGGTCAGAAATTGACACCCTAGTTAAATTGATGTTTCTCGAAAGAAAAAGTTCAGTTGATTACAAGTTAAAGTAATAAAAGAAGTTAATAAAACAACTAAATAGGTGAAGTAAAAGTATGAGAAGAAACATGTTAAGGAAAAGAACCGAAAGATTAGGAGTAAAAGATTAGTCGTTACAAAAAAAAATTGTGTATGAATCTCTTCTTCTAAACAAAGAATGCAACGTATACACTTTTTTTATTATTATTACAACAATTAGTAACATTATCACCAACACGCCTAACAAACAACGAACGACTACGAAATGAGAACAGTATATCATATTCGGCAAAGCATATTCCACTTTCCGACTTCTAGACCCTATTTATCCTAAAAAACCCTTTGCTGTCCCTCGTAAAAACCACAAAATAGTTGGAAGCAGTTATATATATAAATAGTTATCTAATTGCATTGATAGTTCCTTCGCTTTTTTGTGAAGCAATTCTTAAAAAGGAACTAGACTTGTAGACGCCACATCTAATTCACGCTTTTTTGTGAAGCAATTCTTATATAACTCCTTTGCAGCCATACATTTATGAGCACACAAAATAATACCATGCTCATAAATTTCTCTATAATAACTGTTCAGTTCCTAACTTTATCATAAACTCGCCATAATCAGCCATGTTGGTTACCTTTGCCTTGTCATTTTTGGTTACTATGTTGCATCATGCAACATCTTCTTCGGTTCCTCCTTTATCGCATATGAATCTGTTAGACACTATGGATGTGCTACAAAATTATACTGCAATATCGGATTTTCGACTACTAAACAGAAGAAAACTTGGAACTTGTTTGAACCCAAACCCGTATATTGAAATAAATGTAAATACAAAATCTGCGCTTGACGATGACCAGATGATAACGGTCACGGTTAGTGGGGTGTTGCGTCCTTCCAAGAGTGACTGGGTTGGTATGATTTCGCCTTCACATGCCGAGTAAGTATATATGCGTGTGTACTTAATTTTTCTATGTATATAGTTAGTAGAAATATAATTGTGTCACTGAAATGGCATGCAGTGTTGATATTTGCCCTCAAAACATTCTTCTTTATGAGCAAACGGGTGATTTTAGTGAACTACCGCTCCTCTGCCATTATCCTGTCAAGGTTAGATTTTATATGGCTCATATAACTTTGCAAGAAAATATATAGTATATTTTGAGTATTTTTATTATAAACATTTTTTGTGGTAAAGTTGAAAAGACCTTATATTCGATTGTCTGAGGATTAGATCATCATTTTTTTGTCTGGCAAATATTACCTTTTACATTGGCTTTTATTATGTTTTGCTTGGTCATATATACGAACTTTTACTAGCTATTTTGCGTATTAAGTCAGTCAAGGTGAAATAATAATCAAAGTAGATTTCTAGCAATCGGCTGTGTCCCATATTTACTTGCTAGAAGTGTTGAACTTGATAAGTTTGTTAAGATTTTGTGGCTAAGTCGTTTTCATTTCAAGATAGTACTGTTGTAAACGTATCTTGCGCAAAGTGAATTATGTGATTAGTTAGCTACCTGCTATGTTCTAGTTTGAGAGCTAACAATATTTCTTATGAACATTAGGATTGGGTAAATTTTAGCTATAAATCTATAACATTTGACATATTTGGTAGTGTGAATATACTCTACAAAACAATGCGATTCAAGTTTTTGTTTGTGCTTAATTCGACATCGAAATACGGCATTATGCCTTTGTATATTTCTTATTCCGACGACATGCTAAAAATAGTAATATATGTTAAAGGGACATTTTTGGCATGTAATGACGACTTAAAAATCGCAAAACCTTGAGAAATCCTAGACGATATGTAGGGTTACAACTTACAAGTATGGTTATTCGTGACATCATTGCCTTTATAGAAAATATGGATAGACATTACTAATTTACTACTATATTAGAAACGACCTAAAAACTTAAATAGTAGTATGATTATTGATCAGGAATAAGATTTTCATAAATTGTTATCTAATTCTTGTGTAACGTGAACGTCGCATTTGAGTAACATGGAAAAACTCGGCATTAAAGTTATCTCCACATGTATAAGTGGGAACATATCTTTACATCTAAAGTTGTGGCAAAAAGATACACGTTTTTAAAAGCGTGGTCGAAATTGACCCATTTCCATAAATTGAGGAGACAAAATATATGACTTCCTTTTGGTCTGTAAATTGTGTAATTGTGAGTTTCTATATGCGCTTACCCCGATACTATTGTGGGTGATTATGCCAATAGAAGCTCAATTTTTTTTCGGTAACTGAGTTTGTAGTTATTGCACATCATCTTATTTGTTAGCTATTGGTAATTACTCCCATCCATAATAACACGGCGAGACTCCATGATCCGGCTCAACTTTTCTCTCTTTGCCCTTCACTACTATACTTTCCTTGGATAAAACATAAAAAATCAAAGCCTCAAGAAGCTCACAAGGATATACATACAATAAAACAGAAAATGATTGAGATGCCTAAAAATATGACTAAATATCTATTAACGGCTATATAAGTTGGTTTTAGGTGGGAAGAGATCGGTTGGCGGAAAAATGGTGACTTCCTAATTCCTAACCCGTATTAGATCGAGTTTATCTTGAATTCCTTTTTGTTTAGATGTCAATTATATAATGATTGATTGTTGAAAAATTTAGTGCACTTGAGGGATCAGTTCACACCTGGTAATGGGCTTGGAGGTACGGAGTGTACACCCATCAGGTCCCTGACTACCCTGACTCTAATAGTGGTTTGAAGTAACTCATCAGAAGGTTTAATCCTTCACGGAGTTAATGTTGCTAGTACTAATGTTACTACTGCTAGTACTAAAGTTAGTACTATTGGGCAGTATTGCTGGGCATAAGTTAGTACTGCTTGAAGTTAGTACTGCTGGAAGTTAGTGCTGCTCGTTTAACCACTGATCCCCTGCTATTATGAAAACTATTATGGTATGATTAATGGGCCGTTAATCACTCATAATTCCATGGGCTAGGGTTTGAGTAATCTCTATTATAAATAGAGATCATAACATATCTGCATGGATATACAATATACAAACCCTAAACACTTGAATGCGAACAGGCTCTTGATTTGTGCCTAAAACAAGAACACCACTTGGTCTTATTCCATAGAGATATTCGTGTAACCCAGGTATAGGGTCGAAGAGTTTCTATTGGAAAGTAATAACATGATTTCAAGTGATATCCGGTACTCATTGATTATCTATACCCAACTGGTAACAAACCAACAAGAAACCAACAATCAATAGAAACTATTTAGTGATAATCAATGGTTGTTGCCATGAGGCAAATGGCTACTAACTTTTCAAAACTGGAAAAGTTTGAAGGTGTCGATTTCAGAAGATGGCAAAAGAAGATGCACTTTTTGTTGTCAAGCATGAGTGTGATGCCCTGAGCACTCCTATTTCAAATGATGGGGATGATGCAACTATGGAGGATATAAGGAAAAGGAGCAAGTGGGAGAATGACGACTACATTTGCAGAGGTTTAATCCTTAATGGTATGTCTGATCCTTTGTTTGACATTTATCAAAATATGGAATCTAGTAAAGAACTATGGGATTCCTTGGAAGCCAAATATATGGCTGAGGATGCATCAAGTAAGAAGTTCCTTGTAAGAAATTTTAACAATTACAAAATGGTCGATTCTAGACCTGTCATGGAACAATACAATGAACTTCTTAGTATACTTGGTAGATTCACACAACACAAAATGAACATGGATGAAACTATTTCAGTCTCTTGTGTCATTGATAAACTCCCTCCTTCTTGGAAAGATTTCAAGCATATGCTGAAACATAAGAAGGAGGAATTAACTCTTGTTGAGTTGGGCAGTCATTTGCGCATTGAGGATTCACTCAGAGCGCAAGACAGTGATAAGCCAAGGAGTAGCAATGCTACTAGTCCATCAGTTGTCAATATGGTGGAGCATAACAATTCCACCAGGTACAATAACAACAAGGGCAAACGTAAGCATCGGGATAACACCAAAGCTAATCTTAACAAGAAGCCAAAAAGCCAAAAGTAACTTGTTGGAAGTGTGGGAAACATGGACACTTCAGGAAAGATTGTAAGGGTGTTAAAGTTGGCAACAAAGCCAATGGATCAAGCACAAGTGGATCAGGGAGTGGTAATACCAATTCTCTGAAAGGTCAGAATATATTTAATAGGTCTTTTCAGATTTATTATGTTACATATATATCTGAGGCATACTTTGTGCAGGATGATGATGTTGCGTGGTGGGTTGACTCTGGAGCAACAATCCATGTTTGTAAAAATAGAAGCTGGTTCAAGACCTATGGGTCACTGAATGATGGTTCTATTCTTCATATGGGAAATGAGTCAATATCCCTGGTGCATGGAAGAGGATGTGTGGATTTAAGATTTAGTTCTGGAAAGATTGTTTCTTTGTTTAATGTTTTACATGTTTCAAATATTAGAAAGAACTTGGTTTCTAGTAGTGTTTTGAATAATTGTGGTTATAAACAAGTTATTGAATCTGATAAGTTTGTTTTGTCTAAACATGGTGTGTTTATTGGTTTTGGCTATTTGTGTAATCAAATGTTCAGGCTTAATATTGTTAATGATATTGCTAATTCAGCCTTTATGTCAACCTCTAAACTAAATGATTCAACCCTATGGCATGCTAGACTTGGCCATGTACACTTTAAGAGAATGAGAGATATGTCTAAGGATGACCAAAATAACTAAGAAACATTTTCAAAGTGTAAAACGTGAAACTGAAGTTTTGGAGCTAATTCATAGTGACCTATGTGATTTACATGCTACTCCCTCTTTGGGGAATAAGAAATACTTTGTGACATTTATTGATGATGCTTCTAGGTTTTGTTATGTTTATTTGTTACATACTAAGGATGAAGCATTAGATAAATTTAAAGTGTTTAAAACTGAAGTTGAATTACAACAAGGGTCCCTAATCAAAAGGTTAAGGACTGATAGGGGAGGTGAGTACATGGATACTATGTATTTTCAATCTGTTGGAATAATCCATGAAATGACTGATCCATATACTCCTCAGCAAAATGGTATATCTGAAAGGAAAAACAGGGTACTGAAGGAGATGGTCAATTCCATGTTGTCCTATTCAGGGCTGAGTCAAGGGTTCTGGGGTGAAACGATGTTAACATCTTGCTATTTATTAAATAGAGTTCCCAATAAAAGGAGCAAGATTACCCCTTATGAACTCTGGACTAAAAGAAAACCTAACCTGAACTTTCTCAGGGTTTGGGGTTGTAGGGCTGCTGTAAGACTCCCTGATCCAAAGCAGAAAACTTTGGATAAAAGAGGCATTGAATGCATCTTTGTTGGATATGTTGAGCATTCCAAGGCATATAGGTTCTATGTTATTGAACCTAATGAATCTGTTTCAATTAACTCAATAATTGAATCAAGGGATGCAATCTTTGATGATAATAGATTCTCATCAGTCCCTAGAACAAGTCAAAGGATTCCAATTGGAATGAATGACATTGGTGTTTCAGAAGCCTCTGATGAGGTTTCTGATGAGGTTGTGGTTCAGTAACCTGAACCTGAGCTCAGAAGGAGCAATAAGGTCAGGACTCCAAAGTCATTTGGACCTGAGTTTCAATTATATTTAATTAAAGGGACAAGAGATGAGGTCTCTGACCAATACTCCTATTGCTTCATTGTTGAGGATGATCCCAAAACATTTGAAGAAGCAATGAAGTCAGGATGTTGCTTTCTGGAAAGAAGCAACAAATGATGAGATGAATTCCATCATGGGCAACAACACTTGGGTGTTGGTTGATCTACCACCTGGTTGCAAACCTCTAGGCTGCAAATGGATTTTCAAAAGAAAAATGAAGGTAGATGGAACTATTGAAAAGTTCAAAGCTAGACTAGTCATTCAGGGCTTTAAACAAAAGTCAGGGATAGACTACTTTGATACTTATGCTCCTGTGGCACGTATCAGTACCATGAGATTGCTAATTTCTTTGGCATCAATTCACAATCTGATTATTCATCAGATGGATGTGAAGACAACTTTCTTGAATGGTGACTTAGATAAGGAGGTTTATATGAACCAACCTCAGGGCTTCATCATGCCTGGCAATGAAAACAAGGTGTGTAAACTGATTAAGTCTCTGTATGGACTAAAGCACGCACCTAAACAATGGCATCAAAAATTTGATGAAGTGGTTTTGTCTAGTGGTTATTTACTTAATCAGTCTGACAAATGTGTATATAGCAAATTTGATGAATATGGTAAAGGAGTCATCATTTGCCTATATGTTGATGACATGTTGATCTTTGGCACTGACCAAAATCAGGTTGACCTGACAAATGAATTTTTGTTATCAAGGTTCTCCATGAAGGACATGGGGGAGGCTGATGTTATCCTTGGTATAAGGATTAAACATGAAAGTAAAGGAATTTATATCTCTCAATCTCATTATATTGAGAAGGTGTTAAGGAAATTTAATTACTTTGATTGTACTCCAGTGAGTACTCCTATGGATACAACTGAGAAGCTGATGCCTAATACTGGCAAAGCTGTATCTCAACTTGAGTATTCTAGGGTGATTGGTTGCCTAATGAATGCCACGACATGTACTAGGCCTGATATTGCATTTGTAGTGGGTAAACTGAGTAGGCATACTAGTAATCATAGTGCTCATCACTGGCAAGCAGTTCAGAGGGTACTGAAGTATCTGAAGAAGACAATGAATTATAGTCTCTCATATACTGGCTATCCTTAAGTATTAGAAGGATACACTGATGCAAGTTGGATCAGTGATACTGAAGATAATTCGTCTACCAGTGGCTGGGTATTCCTACTTGGTGGAGGTGCAATTTCTTGGGCATCCAAGAAGCAAGCTTGCATCACCAGTTCAACAATGGAATCTGAATTTGTGGCTTTAGCAGCTGCTGGTAAAGAAGCTGACTGGTTAAAAAAACTTGATTCTTGATATTCCATTGTGGCCTAAACCTATACCACCTATTTCTATCCGTTGTGATAGTGCTGCTACATTGGCAAAGGCTTATAGCCAGATGTACAATGGTAAGTCTAGACACTTAGGTATCAGGCATAACATGATTCGTGAGCTTATCATGATTGAGTGGTATCTATAGAGTTTGTTAGATCTCAACAAAATTTAGCTGATCACTTGACGAAGGGTTTGGCTAGAGACTTGGTTTTAAAGTCCGCTAAAGGGATGGGTTTAAGGTCCAACTTAGTTACTGAATGCTAAGACACTCAACTCCCTCCTGAGGAAACTTGGGAGCTGAGTTCAATGTGGAAAGCAGAACATTTAGTGGACTGGAGCACATGTTTTACAATCATCCCAAGGTTGTGCTCAGGAACATGCTGAAAAAGAGGATGAAGTCTTTACTTCTCAGTGGTTAATTGTGTCACTGAAATGGCATGCAGTGTTGATATTTGCCCTCAAAACATTCTTCTTTATGAGCAAACGGGTGATTTTAGTGAACTACCGCTCCTCTGCCATTATCCTGTCAAGGTTAGATTTTATATGGCTCATATAACTTTGCAAGAAAATATATAGTATACCTTGAGTATTTTTATTATAAACATTTTTCGAGGGAAGTTGAAAAGACGTTATATTCTTTTGTGATTCTGAAGATCATAATTTTTTTTATTTTTTATTTTTTGTTTGGCAGAAATAATATTACCTTTTACATGGGATTATTATATGTTGCTTGGTCATATATATACGAACTTTTATTAGCTAATTTTGTGTATTAAGTCAGTCAAGGTGAAAATTGAAATAATAATCAAAGTAGATTTCTAGCAATCGGTCCGTATTTACTTGCTAGAAGTGTAGAACTTGATAAGTTTGTTAAGATTTTGTGGCTAAGTCGTTTTCATTTCAAGATAATGCTGTTGTAAACGTGTCTTGCGCAAAGTGAATTATACGATTAGTTAGTTACCTGCTATGGTCTAGTTTGAGAGCTAACAGTATTTCTTATGAACATTAGGATTGGGTAAATTTTAGCTATAAATTTATAACATTTGACATATTTGGTAGTGTGAATATACTCTACAAAACAATGCGATTCAAGTTTTTGTTTGTGCTTAATTCGACATCGAAATACGGCATTATGCCTTTGTATATTTCTTATTCCGACGACATGCTAAAAATAGTAATATATGTTAAAGGGACATTTTTGGCATGTAATGACGACTTAAAAATCGCAAAACCTTGAGAAATCCTAGACGATATGTAGGGTTACAACTTACAAGTATGGTTATTCGTGACATCATTGCCTTTATAGAAAATATGGATAGACATTACTAATTTACTCCCTCCGTCCCAATTTTATTGTCCCATTTTTCTATTTCGGGCGTCCCAAAATTATTGTCCCATACTAAAAATGGAAAGTGAATAGGTAGTGGAGTTTGGTAAGTTTACTATATTACCCTTGGTTGAAATTAATATTACAAACTTTAATGAAGTATTAATTAATTGGTTAAGGGTAAACTTGTCATTTGGCAAAAAAGTAAGAGAGATAAAGTAGTAATAGTGATGTTTTTCTAAAAGAATGTGCTTTTTGTTATGGGATAATAATTTTGGGACGGAGGGAGTACTATATTAGAAACGACCTAAAAACTTAAATAGTAGTATGATTATTGATCAGGAATAAGATTTTCATAAATTGTTATCTAATTCTTGTGTAACGTGAACGTCGCATTTGAGTAACATGGAAAAACTCGGCATTAAAGTTATCTCCACATGTATAAGTGGGAACATATCTTTACATCTAAAGTTGTGGCAAAAAGATACACGTTTTTAAAAGCGTGGTCGAAATTGACCCATTTCCATAAATTGAGGAGACAAAATATATGACTTCCTTTTGGTCTGTAAATTGTGTAATTGTGAGTTTCTATATGCGCTTACCCGCATACTATTGTGGGTGATTATGTCAATAGAAGCTCAAATTTTTTCGGCAACTGAGTTGGTAGTTATTACACATCATCTTGTTTGTTAGCTATTCATAATTACTCCGATCCATAATAACACGACGTGACTCCATGATTCGGCTCAACTTTTCTCTCTTTGCCCTTCACTACTATAATTTCCTTGGATAAAACATAAAAAATCGAAGCCTCAAGATTCAAGAAGCTCACAAGGATATACATACAATAAAATGAAAAATGATTGAGATGCCAAAAAATATGACTAAATATCTATTAACGACTATATCAGTTGGTTTTAGGCGGGAAGAGAAGGTATATCGGTTGGCGGAAAAATGGTGTGGACTTTCTACTTCCTAATTCCTAACCCGTATTAGAGTTTATCTTGAATTCCTTTTTGTTTAGATGTCAATTATATAATGATTGATGACACGAAAATCACCGACACCATGGTCTGATGTTCGAATTTAAAACACGTGTAACATCTATTGAGTCGCAGAGTATCACATCCAGGTTGACCTTTATAGAGATGGGTGTCATCCTATGCACACCAAATCTTCCTTTCATATGTGTGTCGTAATTTAGTTGAGATCTAGCAAAAAAAACACATTCATCATTTAGTCCAAACACACCACTATTTTTTTTTTTATTTTTTTGGAAAGGGACTTTCAATTTTTTTGGGTTGGAGTCACACCCGCCACCTCGGCAGGCTCTTATCCATCATGTACCCAGACTATGTTGTCTGAACCGAATCCACGCTGGCGTAGTGGGGACTATTAATGGCTTCCTCCCAGAAACCGTACTGCCTCCACACGAGTTTCCTTGCTGTAGTAACGGCCGGATGAAAACCGGGGGCAGCTCAGATTGGAACCTGCGTAGCATTGGCTTACAGGCTCTTCCTCTTCATTGCCTATACAACAGAGCTATGTGGCCCTCGTGTGAAGACTTCCCAACAGGTCACCCAAACCGGTACCCAACAGGTCACCCAAACCGGTATTGCTCTCACACGAACACGCTTAACCGCATAAGGGTTAACCGTTAGACCACATAGTTGTTTAAAAAAAAAAAGAAACACCACTATTTAGTTCAAGAGACTTTTTATGTCGGCTAACTTGTTTGGCATACACCCCAAAAAGCATATACAGTTTATTCCACTCTGAAATGAACTCATTTTCTTATCTCTAGATATGGATTAGTTTATTGAAAGTTATTTACCTATTTGACTAACAACTAACCACGAAAAGGAATTTGAATAAAGTTTGAAGATTACATGAACAAACGTGCAAGAGTTCTCTATTAACTCTTCTTTTCGTGTAAGTGTGCCGTGGGAATATGATTATGAAAAGGGAAAGGTAATCTGGTGTATATAAAGTGTGTGGATGCATATGGTTGGCATGGAAGTAACATCCTAGTGTCATTGGTGCAAAAACGTAAGATAAGATATAAGTGCATAAATTTGGTTTAATAGTATTCATGCTTATTCAAGCTTTTTTTTTTTTTTTTTTTTTTTTTTTTCCTTCTTTTTTTAAAGGTTGTTACACCTTTGCAAATTTATTACCCAAAAACTAATTAAGTACATAAGATTTGAGTGAATCTCATATCTCAGCATGTTATATATGTGAAAAGCAAACGCACTATTTGTGTTTCAAACTAAAACTATCATAAGAATGATAAACCAAACTTATGAAAAGTTACTAGATAAACTACTTACGTCTACTATGACCACTAACCATTATATCATACGTGTCACATAATGCTAATTGCGCTTCCGTTAAATCTTACACTCATCATCATCATATGGGTTATCATCGTAATCATTTTTCCAAACGCTTGTATAACCTCTTCATCTTGGTTCCACCAATACTTTTCGAGGAGTTTGTACCCTTATCACTTTTTGATGCCATAAATTTCGTTGTTTCATTATCATCCTCTTCCACATCATTATCGCTATCATTCTCCTCATTATCCAAATTAGGAGTAATCCCATCATCCTTTTCAACAAAATTCAGAACATCAAACGGGTTTGAAATCGTAATTTTCGTACCACTTGAACTAGACACATCACCTATAGGATTCGAACCAGACTTCGTATCTTTCGATTTAGTCTGTTTATTGTCCATCTTTTTTGTAGTCGTATTCTGAACAGGTCTGTAGACAAGACGAGACTTAGGACCAACTTGTAAACCTCTAACAACTTGCCTTTGTATTCACATCGGATACAATTCTCTTAGGACATTGGTCCAACGAATGACCAAAAAGCTTACAAGTTGAACATATAATTGGTTCCACTCATACTCCACATGAATAGAATGCAAGATATAACCATTACCTTCAATATTCCAAACAACCACAACAAGATTGTCTTTCAATCCAACATCAACATGTAGATCAATCATAGCTCTCGCGAAACTGGACAGACCCCATGACTTCGTACATATTGAGGCTGTATAAGTATCTAACATGAGTGGGGTACCCAATTTTGTAGCAATAGTACTTAATCCATCCTCCGTGAATGCTATGATAGGAACATCATGCAGTTTAACCCAAACTTGTACATTCTTCAAATCTTCCTTAGACACATTCGTCAAAAGAGACCAATTGCGAAGAATCAATGGCACATTACATATCATCCATGGACCATTTTCAAGCAAAAGCTGTATATATTAGTATAATTTTAGAAAGAAATTTTAGGCACTAACTACTTACCATATATGGAACACCTAATTAACATATCACATTACTATATATACTAAAAGGTGGTATTTGGGCGCATTAATGTGTTGTACGTAACAGTGGTTGGAACAGTAAACGCTGCTTTAAAATATTGTACGGAACAGTAACTTTGCTGCTTTGAGGGATTGTACCGAACAGTGTTTCAAACAGTAGCAGCTGCTGCTACAACTGGTACATAACAGTGCAGTATTAGTAGTTACTTATACAGATATTTTATCATCCAAATGCTGTCTAATGCTTACACATGTCACACACAGTAAAACTTACACAACAAAATACACAGACAAGTTTATATAAAAATTACACAACAAACTTTATAACAAATCATAAAAAATAAAAAAAAAAAAAAAAAAAAAAAAAAAAAAAAGTACAATTCCGGCAGAAAAAACGATCGATGGCCACAACAGCTGAAGATTCCGGTCATCGTGCAACGGTAGATCTGAAATAAGATGTCAAAATAATTAAATGTCAAAAAAAATATAGATCTATAAAAAAAACTCAATGCTTCAAAAATAAATAGCTTTAGAAGATCAAAAAAAAAAAAAAAAAAAGTCATATTTATTAGAAAACCAAAATATCATATTTACCAAACAAACAAAAACATCATATTCGTAAAAAATACTTTAAAAAAATTCAAATTTGTTAGAAAAAAACTTATATAAGAAAACTTAGATTTATTAAAAAAAAAAAAAAAAAAAAAAAAAAAAAACAAAAAAAAAAAACTTAAATGTTTTGTATTTAAAAAAAAAAAAAAAAAAAAAAATGTTTCGTATTTAAAAAAAAAAAAAAAACGGGGGTAAAGAGCGCGTGACTTACCAAAAGAGAGAAAGAAAGTAGTGGTGGTGAAACGGTTTGATGGTGGTGTTTTTGGCCGGAAAATTTCTCCGGTGGCCGGAGGTTTGGCCGGAATCTGCTGGTGTTCGTCGAAATTTGGTGGCCGGCGGTGTAGAGAGAGAAAGGGGGGAGAGAGAGATTATGTGTATGTGTTTTTATTAATGTTAAAAATAAAAATAAAAATAATTGGTTTAAATATTAAAGGTTCAGGGTTAGAAATGAAAATACAAGATGTGGGGGTGGGAAATGAAACTTAGGGGCGGAGGGGGTATTCTTGCCATTTTGGCAATACTTTTCACGAAAACGGTTCGGGGCTCATTCGACATAGCAAACGGACTCGAAACATTACGAAACTTGCGCCATTGTTCACGAAATCATTTTTCCAATAAAATCAAGTATAAATTTCAGAGTTTTTCTCAAACTCAATATAATTCAATAAATTTGGCAAATGCGATACGATTCAAGTTTTCTAGGTTGTGCTGGTCCAATCAAGGAATAAAGTTCTCGTTTCCAAATATATCTCACGTTCCTCAAGCCCAAATAACATGCAAGAAAAGTTTAAAATATTTCAGGTACATAAAATAAAATATTTGGCTATAAATGGTTTTAGCAAAAGTACTGGTTCTTACACAATAATAAACAAAAGTGATTGGTTTGGTGTGTTTTGTTGTAATTATTTGCAAGTAATAGAGAAAGATAGACGGTTGGATCTCAATTTATGGCTACGCCTAACACCCTCCAGGTGTCAGACATCTGTCAGTTTTCATTATCTACGGCGTCTCCGTTACGGAACCCTCGCGACTGATTAGGAGAAAGAGCGAAAGCGAAGAGGTTTAGCCCTTTCCTTAATGGTCGATCGAGTAACTATGCCTTTCTTTCATTCATCAATAAGGCCATGGTCGGTCACTTTTCTGGGTCGGCCTCAATAGTGGTCGACCTAAAAAGTAGTATTCCTCCCTTGCCTATTATCCCGTGCTAGAAGGTTCGCCAGAAGCGTAACATTTCATTTCCTATTGCATTTCTTTGGTTTGGACCGTAAATGTCGGGCGGAGGGACTGATGGTGTAAATAACTGAAAATTTTTAAATATTACACGAAAAACTACGAAACTTGCACCATTATTTCCGAAATAATTTTTTTCTTACGGTTTTGTATTCGAGTAATATATGGAGTTACCTTCGATTTCATCCTGTAAGTGCACATCAACAGTTAGTATGTTAGAACTTAGTTTTTGTTGTATTTAGACTTCTTTCACTTGGAACATTATATCATCTTTACTTTTGGGCTTAAATCTCTACTTATCTTGATGTTCTTTTTCTTAATAAACTTTTTGGTGTTCTTTTTCTTGATCTTTGGATCATATATTCATATGTTTTCGACGGGTTAACAATGTAGATGTGCGTATTCTTTATTCCCAGTTATAAGATCCACTGTTGATAAACTAATCTGCAATAGTAGTGTGACTATTTGGGGCTATATGTATTACCAGACAAATTAAGTTGTCGTGACTAAGCCTTTCTTAATAAAAAGTCAAAATAACCGTAAACAAATAAAACCTTTATACAATAAACGTTATAAACCAACATAAAATTATCATACAAACTCACCCGCCGCAACGCGCGGGCTTCAAAACTCGTTCTCACTATACATGGATGCCTAATTGCTAGTGTCTTAGTCCTCACCTAAATGCATTTTTAATGAAAATATTTAAAGGTAGGTACGTGTTTTCAGATGTGCATTACATATGGTGGTTGCCGGCAATAGAGTCTATGTTATTTACTCACCCATATATTGTTGTGTATGTTGGTTTGGGAGTGTTGTGGTTGTCTAGACCCGATACTTTTGGAAATATACTATTGAAATAAGATAATGACATCATTGAAAGTAAAACCTCATGCATTGATATGAAAGCATTAATATTTAACTAATATGTTCAGCAGTCACCCCTGCCATATTAGCGCTAACCATAAATAAGTAACGGTGATCGTTATGGCGACCGCAATCACCACAAAAAACATACCCCAATAATAATTAATAATAATAATAAAATAAATAAAAAAAAAATAAAAAAAAACCCCAAAATGAGTGGTCGGGTAGCCGATCATAAGATGCATTTGGTTTGGGGGGGGGGGGATGCAGTCGGTTTAGGGGTTTTGTTCACCATTAGCTATAGTCTAACATTATTATGGTAAAATTTTTTAACGCTATGCAGGCTCAATACGTAAATAACGATCGAGGGTATATTGGTTGCAAGAAAAAGGAATGTAAAAAGTATGATCAGAAGGGAAAGTGTTTGGTGACGACATGCAGTGCCTCAATCACATTTCACGTAATCAATATTAGAACTGATATCCAGTTTGTCTTTTTTGGTGCCGGGTTTCAGACACCATGTGTTTTAGCAAAATCTAAAGTGCTCAAGTTTGCGAATCCGAAAAAGCCATTATATGGACACCTCTCGAGTGTTGATTCCACAGGGACATCAGTAAGCACACCTTCTTGTTAAAATTTACTAATGTTTGATAAATGTACACATCTATAAGTGCGTACGTAGAAACGTAAAAAGTGGGAGTTTTGGTGATCAAAATTGTAAAAAAAAAAAAAAAAAAAAAAATCCCTATGATTAGTTATAATGAGTAACTTTTCCATATATGCTTCATGCTCATAATTCAAGACATACTTATACATCTATAAGTGAAAAACACTTGACAAAAGTTTGCACATTTTCCCTATGCATTGTAGAAAAAAGTGTGAACGAAATGCATACTTGTACTTCAAGCTATTGTAGGAAGTTTGCAAATGCAATTGATGGAAAAGTACTGAATACTCAATTTTATTTGTTGTTCTTGTACATAATAATACTATGATAATATAACAAAAAACTTCTTTTGTGGATTGCCTGAATTAAGTTGATGCTCTCATATACAGATGAGATTAACATGGGTGAGTGGAGATAAAAATCCTCAAAAGGTTCAATATGCGAACGGAAAATCACAAGCTTCTCGTGTTACTACATTTTCCCAAGAAAATATGTGCAGTGAGTTATTATAATTTTGATACATATAAACTATTCCGCCTAGCTATGATTTAATGTGCCATTAATCTTGATCTGAGATCACCAATATCATACACTAGAGCACTCGGTGAGGGTAAGTTATGAGGAAAAAATGTGACTTATGGCTCCAAACCATGATACTCCGCTATGTGTTATAGGCATAGGCGCCATCACCATGGCGCAAGCCATTGGTATTTTCTTTTTCTTTCATTTATATTTTTATAATTTGTAAACATGTTTTGTTTCTATTTGTTATTTTGTGGGTCCCAATGTACTTATGTTTTTGTATTATGTTTTAGGGAAAAAAGCTTATATGACAACATTTTTTACTATAACACAATCTTTTTAACTTCCAACGTTACCTAGTGCTCTTATGTATAGTACTTTTATCTAGTTTTGGGTCAACAACCGGAAATTTTTAATTAAGTTAAGCTTATATGACAACATTTTTTACTATAACACAATCCTTTAACTTCCAACATTACCTAGTGCTATTATGTTCTTCATATAGTAATTTTATCTAGATTTGGGTCAACAACCATAAACTTTTAATTAAGCTTATATATTAAGTATTCATGTGTCAGTTTTTTAATGTCTTCTTAATACATCCAAACTGGATCTCACTTAACGTTTTCGTGTTTTGAATGAATCAAGCTTCTGCGCTACCAAGCCCTGCGAAGGATTTTGGCTGGCATGATCCAGGATACATTCATTCTGTGGTGATGACTGGACTCAAGCCTTCAAAGCGATTCTCCTACAGATATGGGAGGTAAATTAATGTTGATTACTAAATTAAAGTATGTCTTAGACATTGTCCATGTACTAAAATAACTAAACGAGTAGCCGTGCATAAAACCAAAATTTTTTAGCGGCAGATAGTTATAGTGATATTTGTTCACACAAAACATTACGTAAAACACTTAATGAAAATTATCAGTATATTATATGCCGCTATAAAATTCCGGTGCTGTGCACGAGTACTCGTCTAGTACTACTAAAAAGATAATATACTTTTTTTATAATGTGATGAAATAAGGTATAAGCAATACACTTTACGACTATTTTTGAGCTACTGAAATATTTGACTTGCAAAAAATCTAGTTAAAAAGATAGTTTTGAAAGTTGGTTAAAAGAATGACTTAGATATACTTTTTACTAACCATTTTCGTTTGTATAAGCCCATTAACAAATTAACCCATATCACTATATCAGATTATCTATTTTCACTCTCTTATGTGAGAAGGAAATCACACTCCTAAAGACCATCTCAGTTTATGTCTCATTATCTCAGTATACTAATTTTTATGCTTTGGTTCGAAAGTTCTTCCATATTTATACTCTTTGAGACTACAGTACATCAAATGTTTTACTTATCTTAAAACTTATAATATATGATGATATTGTCTCATGTATAGTAAAACACAAAAAATACATCCAAATTATCGTGTATAGTATAACAGAAAAGGAAAACTCAAATGGTGAACACAATTTTTACTAACAGTTCATGTGGAATATTTGCATGTTTCATAAATTAATCAACTTTAAATACCTGTTATAATACAATTTTATTTATTATAAGAGTCAAACATACATGCTATCATACTATACTCAAGCGATGCTACATCAAACCAGCTTCTCTTCCTCCATGCTATTTTATTTATACAATTTCATCAAACCAGCTTCTCTTCCTCCATGTTATTTTATTTATACAATTTCCTCAATCCTCTCTCTTGTTATAATCTCGAATCACTTAAAGTAACTCCCAATACCGTCTTCCATGGTGTATGGGGGAGGTTGATACGTAGACAGCCTTACCCCTACCTAAGGTAGAGAGACTGCTTTCGGTTCTACCATAGGTAGAAAAGGACCTCCGGCCTTGCAAGGAGTGAGGATCGAACCCTTGACCTCTGTCTCCAGAGGCAAGCGTGTTAACCACTTGATCCAACCTTGCTCTTTTTTAATCTCGAATCATGAATAAAAGTTACCATAACTATAGAACGATGCATAAACAACCCATACTATAAACATTTATAGTTAGTTAGTCACAACATGGTGAACAAATTAATATTATAAATATTCATGTAAAGTGATGAAAACATAGCCGAACAGATGATTAAATAGTATGTGATTGCCAGTTATCTTAATAACAATGGTTCAATGTCCAGTCCGGTTTTCGAAACATTCCTTAGATTTAGATCATTTAATAACACTTACAAATGAATTTATTGTGTTCCAACCCAAAACAAATGAGAAACCACGGCTATACATACCTCGAAATAGAGATGACAATTTCTTTCGTGCCTACCTGAAAATGTCGAGAAACATCAACCACACTTTCATATACAAAGTCGATAGCTACCTATGGTTCGTCTTGGTTATTTATATAGGCAATGGAAAAGACCCTTGCCATATATAGTTTCTTAAGTTTCAACTCTTCACATTGTGGTTGCTCTTAAGTTTCTAGCCGTGTACATTATATGATTGAATAATTTCCGAGATTATAATAATTTAATAGTTTCCGTTAATAGGTACATAATTAAGTTTCCAGCCGTGTATTAGTTTGGTCAGCTGATGCATCCTTGCCATATATGTGAATGTAAGTTTCAACTGTACATTTAATGACTACAATCAATGATGAGTTGGTCTAGTGGTTGGGACTCCACTTGGTGACCTTTAGGTCTCAAGTTCAAATCCCACTAATGCCAACCTTGAGATATTAGGAAGTCCCTCTATGAGGGCTTGGCTTGGGTTTACCAAGATTCAAGTCTGAGGGGGCAGGGTTTACCCCTATTAATCGTCGTGCCTTCGGGCGGATTAGTAGGGGGTTTTCCCCCCATCGGGTATTTGAATAGGCTTTCCTACTTCGAGGGAGCTCTCTAGCGCGGATCCGGTTAAGACAACGTAAGCTAGACCTCCCGCTGTCGAATCGAGACACGAAGTTTTCCAACGAAATTCACCTTTCAAAAAAAAAAAAAAAAATTAATGACTACAAAGAAGTCAGCCTTTTGCAAGATTCAAAACATTCATAAGATAATTTTTGAAATTTACAGCCGTGTATCTTTACTACAAAGAAATGAGCCTTTTCAAGATTTAAAACATGCATAATATGTAGATTCACTTTTCACTTATTCCTAATATAGATTCAGTTTTTACTTTCAAGAAAAGTTGGTTTTCACATTATATGTAGTTAACATTGGAGAAAAACTATAAAATTTCTTACGGCTTCATATGCAAGGTTGATGAATCAACACTCAACGGCTCTACCATGGCTTACAAAGCTGAACAAGACACTTCAGAATTAGAATATAAAGTAATGAACTACTATTAAAACTCACAAGGTTATACCAATTGATATTGGCTGAATTGACAAACAAACCAATACAAAAAATCATATACCTCTTGAACTGAATTTGGATTAAACATAAATTTACAGTCCTCTAAGATAATAAGATGTAATTCATCAATTTCACATCTTTGTTTTTTTTATTTACTTTGTAGCAATTCCGCTGGTTGGAGTTCAAGAGTCAAATTCAAAACGCCACCTAGTGGAGGATCAGATGAACTAAAATTTCTAGCATTCGGTGACATGGGCAAGGCACCTCGTGATGCTTCTGTTGAACACTATATTCAGGTATCAATAAGTTGGAGTATAAAGACATGATTCTGTAGAGAATTCCATTATCTATTGCTCTACTAATTCTTATGATATATACGGTTATAGCCTGGATCAATAGTTGTCACTCAAGCTATGGCTAATGAGATCTCCTCCGGAAATGTAGATTCCATTTTCCACATTGGCGATATAAGTTACGCTACAGGTTTTCTAGTGGAGTGGGATTTCTTCCTTCACCTTATTACCCCTGTGGCTTCACAAATTTCTTACATGACTGCAATTGGAAATCATGAAAGGTATGGACCATATAACTTCCATTATGTCCGATCCAAGATATATAAAATGTTTGATTTCCAGAAATTCTTTAATAGTGTCATAGTGAAGTGATTTAAACTCTCGTGATTTTATATTGAAGAAGAGGTATGCTAGCTAGAATCAAATAATTTTTACAAAACAAAATCGACAAAATGAGGTGGCATGTTAATGTGTAGTATTCTCTCGCTTTCTTTTTAAATCATCTCATACTTGAAACCAATAGTAATCATAACACTTTATTTTGTGGATTTTATTTTGTAAAAATTATGTGGTTTTAGCATATCTCATGCATTGAAGAATACCCGGTAAACACTAAAAAGTAAAAACCAAATGCAATTTTTAGCCCAAGGAGAATCTAAATTACGAGAATATTATATTCAGTTTTATTCAAATACAAAGGTAGAACTTAAATAGTGGCAAAACATGTAGGGATTATGTGAGTTCAGGTTCACAATACAGCACACCAGACTCAGGAGGAGAATGTGGTGTCGCTTATGAGAGTTATTTCCCAATGCCAACACCAGCAAAGGATAAGCCATGGTACTCCATAGAACAAGGAAGTGTGCATTTCGTAGTTATTTCAACAGAGCATGCTTGGTCTCCTAATTCAGAACAGGTTAGTTTTATTAAAAAGGTTTAAAATAAGTTGATGAATGAAACCATTGGCTTATGATAACTGCCGTATATATGCTATGGGCGCTGACAGTATCAATGGATGAGCAAGGACATGGCTTCCGTGGATCGATCAAGAACTCCATGGGTGATATTTACAGGGTAATTAGAAGCATGCATACAAGTATTAAAACAAAAGGGCGAAGTTGGATGAACATTTTAATGCTCTAATTTGTTGACTTACTTTTAGCGCTTGCTATCTATTTCAGACATAGGCCGATGTATTCTAGCTGTGGAAGTGTAGACCCTGCATTTGTCTTAGCAGTTGAACCCCTGCTGATGAAATACAAGGTACCACTTTTGACATGCATGTGCTTCAACAAACGAATAATATGTTTTAGTGATTATCATCACAATATATTCTAGCCATATCCATATATTGCTAACAATATTACAAAATTAATTAAATACGATTTCAGTCTCAACTGCATGATATGTTGTTTCTCCGAGTTTTGAATTGGACCCTTTATTTTAGGACCGATAAAGTGAAACCCAAAAGTGAATAAGCAGCCAAATATGTTCCAAAATTTCCCCTGCTAAAAATGCACAAATGATGTGCATCCTATTGCACAATCAGGACTCTTAGGTGCTGTTAGAAAATGTTTTTTAAGAGGTTTTATGTCTGAATCTGAATACCACTTCTGAATCTGAATGAGTGGTCCAAAAGTCTGAATCTGAATTATTTTAGACTGTTTATTTTTATGTCTGAATCTGAATGTCTGAATAAACAAAAAACAATCGTTTCGCTATAAAACAAACCAAACGACCCTCCATTCGTGATTATTAATAAAATATCAAGACCAAGATGAGGAGATAAGGATTGAAAAGAAGTATCACTAAAGTTTAGGCTTTTCAGATGTAATTAGACATTATTCAATGTCTGAACGAATCAGACCCTATTCAGATGTATTCAGACTTCAGATCTGAAAAAAAAACAAACAGTCTGAATCTGATTACGTCTGACCGAATCAGACTTCAGACGTCATTCAGATCTGAAAGAAAAAAACAATCACTACTCTTAGTGCTACTAGAAAATCTCTTTCTACCAACTCTAATTTTGTTGCTAAATAACTTGTTTGCCTATAAAGTGCTACATGATATTACTCCGTATATATTTTTAACATCTGTTGGAGACTGAATCAGGTGGATTTGGTTCTGTTTGGACATGTCCATAACTATGAAAGAACATGTGCCGTGTATAGAAACAAATGTAAAGCAGTGCCAAAGAAAGGTGCCGACGGAGTGGACACATATGACAACACAAATTATGAAGCACCCGTTCATGCAATAATTGGGATGGCTGGATTCAGATTAGACAGCTTTCCGCCTATTGTGAGTACATAGAAGTATTTTACATGTATTTTTATTGGAAAAGTACTCATATATATTAATTAGCGTCTATGATGTCAAGGCTGGTAGTTGGAGCTTATCGAGAATAAGTGAATATGGATACGCGAGAGTCCATACAACGAAGAAACAGTTAAATTTTGAGGTATTTAACAAAAGATATACTCATTTGATCCTGATTCTCTCTCTATCTCTATATATATAGTCTCCTCTTTAGATTTTGCACATATTTTGTTTTGAAAACTAAAAGAATGATAGATGCATGTTGCTTGTAAAGTTCTATTATAAGTATTTTATCTAAATTGACAAAACTAATTCTATGACATTTCCTTTGTTTCTTTTGCAGTTTGTAAATGCATATACAAAGAAGGCTGAAGATCGATTCCGCATTGTCAAAAGCTAAACTACATGAAAACACATAATGATGCTCTTGTATATTTCATCATGTATGAGAAATTAAAATAAATAAATAAATAATAATATTCGATGTGTAAATTTCTGTAAATATTTTATGATCATTAGAAAGAAAATAAAATATAAACCATTCGGTTTTTCTTAGAAAAACAAAAAAAGACAATTATCGCCATAGCTAGTGTGGTGAAACTTTTTTATAATAGCAGACAAGTAGACGACGGTGTTAGGCTGATGATTACTCCGTAGTCCGTACATGCATGTTTAACTATTCTATCCCAAGAAAAAAACCCGTCAGTGCATATATATTCAATTTCCAAAAACGCTAATTTCTTTAATAAACAAAAATAATACTCCGTACTACCAACCATCAAATATGAACCTCTCTGAATAATGACACTACAACATTGACTGCTTTCGGAGGGGACATTTTTCCCCTTTCGGCGGGGACATGTCCCCGCCAATATACTTTCGCCGGAGACATGTCACCGCCGCAAGCTCGCCGCTGATACTTTTGACGGGGACGTTTGACAACTTTGGGCGGCGACAGGTGGGTCCCACAGCCTTTTAGCTAGTCAAAGTTTGTCCAGTGTGGCAGTCCCCGCCGAAAACTGGAATAATTAACCAAAAAGTTAATTACTCAAGCGTTTATATTAATTAATTAAACCACGTATCCCCGCCGAAAGTTGCTTTGGTTGTTGTTTTAATTTCTTTCGGCGGGGACACGTCCCCGCCAATAATCCTTAAACATGCCAATATGCTTCACCTTTCGGTGGGGACATCTCCCCGCCAAAGGCTACTGACCCATGTTGCAGCAAATTGCTGCAAAATGGGTAATTTCCAGATTTTTTCCGGAATTTTTCTGGAAAAAATCTACCAAATCGCTGCAACTGCAGAACCTGTTTTCACTTTCACAATAGCAACAACAACTTCGCCAACAACTACTTCGCCAACAAAAAATTCGCTAAACATATATACAACAACAACAAATTAAACCCAATTTCGCTAAAAATAATATTAATCCAAATTCGCCAACTTCGCTAAACATAGAACCTGTTTTTACAATAACTATCCAAATTCGCTAAACAAACCCAAATTCGCTAAGCATAATCATATGAATCCAAATTCGCCAAAAACGGTTCAAAAACCGTGATCACATGATATTCTACAAAACTATACATAAGCTAGCGGGGAACAATTTAGCGGGAATCCTAACACATAAACACATAATAATCCATCTAAATCTACAAAACTTTGTCCAATACCCCAAAACAAATATAAAATGACCCATCGGACCCAAAGAACCCATAAACTACTCCCCATTCTCCCCACTACCCCCACTACCCTCCCCGGTAGGTGTAGACTCACCCTGTGACGCATTTTGGGATCCTGATGACCCCGGCAAGCCCCTCGCTAGCTCCTCTGTAAAACCCGGTTGTCTCCTGGCCCACTCCAGCAACATATTCAGCGTGGCCCCTTACTGCGTCACGGTCTCCTGCAGTGAGGACGAGGAGGCTTCCTGGCGAGCTCGTGAGGAGCTGAAAGTCGTCTTGTGACCACTGCTCGGTAAAACTGGACCTATGCCAGGAACATGACCCCGCTGCTTGCCGTCGATCACCTGGCGCAAAATATCCACGTCAGACATACGCCTCCCAGAAGAGGTGCTCTCGGTCCGCAGCCGTATCATCTCATTCTGTTTAGTTACAAAAAAACAAGAAAAGTAATATATAAGTCGTGATTTATTATATTGCATTAATGTTGGTGAGTTTTTGGAAATAAATTATACTTACGTATCTGGCCTCGGACAGTGGAGACTCCCAGACGTCGCCTCTCGTATGGGTGTGTCTGTACATGTCGATCAAGTCTCTATTATCCTCGCTGTCGGTGGGCGAGTTCAACTGTTTATAAATAAAATCAATCAAGACTCATCCAACACTATATATATAAATAAAATGATTAAAAAGTGTCTTACAAAGTTATCACGTATGACAGCTAAGGAATGCGATCCGTGAAGGGTAGTAGTCGTCATTTTTCTCCTGTTTTGCCTGTTGACCTCCCCGATCATCAACTTCTTCGGTTTGGTCCAGTGCTTCATCTGCTTATTATAAATAATAAAAACCAGTGTTGCAAAAAAAGGTCTACAAGGTCGATTAATCGCCGATTAAGTGCTACAAGGCCACCGACCTCGCCGATTTATGTAACTGGGTCAAACAAATAGGTCAACCGTGGTCAACGGCGATCAACGGCGGTCAATGGTGGTCAAACTTGCCGGAAACCTATAAATCTTGCCGGAAGTACCCAAAACTCACTGTAAACTTATTTTGATCACTTATAGTAACTGTTTAAGTCTATTACAAGTTATTTTTTTGAAAATACCTTGCCGAAAATACCTAAAATTCACCGGAAATACACAAAACTTGCCGGAAATAACTAAAATTTGTCAGTAATGCCAATCCTATTAATCACCGATTAATCCCGCCTAGACCGATTACAAGCTCCAAGGTGGTCGACCGCCCGACTACCGATTCGTGATTTTTGCAACATTGATAAAAACTATTATATAAATGAATTATTATTATTATTATTATTATTGTTATTATTATTATTATTATTATTATTATTATTATTATTATTATTATTATTATTATTATTATTATTATTATTATTAATAATAACAACAACAACAAATTACGTGTCGATCCAGAAATTTACCTGCTTCTCCCATTCTTCAGCCGTCTTGTTCTCGGGGCGCTTTTGCTTGATCTCGTCCACTTTCTCGATCCAACCTTGCTGTGTAAAAATTTTCTTTTTGTGCCTGTACTTGTTGTCATCGTATCGCTTTTTTAGGTAAGCTTCGATACTAATGACAATCTCGTCTCCATTTGGACCGGCAAGGTGGGGGCTGAGATCAAAAAAATGCTGCAATAAAATATAATTAAAATAGATATACAAATTTAAATAAAGAGACAAATTTAAATAAATAAACACATTTAAAATAAATAAACACAATAATTAAAAAAAAAAAAAAAAAAAAAAAAAAAAAAACTTACGTGGAGCTGGTTATCAATGTGTGCCTTATTGATCTCGGGAACCTTATCCCACGAATCGTAATACAATGGAATCGTTTCCCGTATCAACGTCCCGACAAAGCTCGAGAACCACGAAGCGTGAGTGCCAACATGCTCCCACATCCCTTTCACATTCTTATCGAATCTGATCGAGACCGGGCGACCAGTGTCATTCCTTATCGCGTGTAGTGTTGCGTTCTTTGTGGCACCACGAACCACCTTCCCGCCTTTGCCTATTTTCGAACCAGGCTTCGTAGGCCTAGGCCTGGGGAGCTCTCGAATTAGACCTTGTAAGTAATCAAATTAAAGTGATGGTGACATAAAATAACATGTTATCAATTTCAAATAATGATCAAGTTTAATTAAAATAATCAAGAAATTCTTACGCTCGCAGTTAGCATCTATCCTCCTCCCGGGAGGGTGGGATGGTCATGACCTCCATCCCCACCGTGGCTCGTAGCTATGACATCTGCCATCTGTAAACGTACTTGTTGGTCCCTTTACACGCTTAGAGTTAACTAGAAAGTTAATCTATTTATGTTTATGACTAATACAATGTTATGATTAATTCTAACAGTTATAAAACGTGAATATAAAAACTCAAGGTAATTTTCAACGTTTAAATTCTTATTAGAAATGAATCAAAGAATCTATACCCAAGTGTTTTGCGGAACAAACACTTGGGATTGAATAGACAAGGTATGGTGGTGTCTCCTATCTAAACTCAAGTTTTGCTTGAGTGGTAACAATGCGACCTCACTGAGCTATCTCAGGGATGCGTTACTCTTTGTAGGAGAGAATTTGTTTTGCAAAAGTCTAAGCTTTAATTGTACAAAACACACTCAACTTCTCTCCTTCTCAATCTATTTATACACAAGTAATCTGAGTAAAAGTAATTAAAATATTACAAGTTGTTGAGCAAGTTGTTGAGCAAGCGTGTCTGACAACACAGTAATTGTCATTTCCAAGAACCAATAGAAATGGCCTATTAAGTCTTTAGGAGTGGTTGGTCTGACACTCCAAGACTTTAAGCCGTCTTAGGAAGGATTTCTTCCTGACAAGATAAGATTTGATCTTATCTTAAATCCTTCCTAGATATTTCTGCCTTTCTTCTCAGGCACTTAGTTCTTCAGGACACGCTTCTCAGTTATCATTCATAATTACTTCATTGTTGTTGAGGAGACTAGGGTTCAGTGAGTTCTTGTCCAACACTCACTAAACCATCATCTTCTTCTTTGGCTTAAGTGCTACTTCAGGGAGTACCGCCTTCCTGCGTAGTGAATCCTTCTATTTGAATTCGCCTTAAGCATCCTGAAGATGACTCACTGAGAGGTTGTTCTCCCAGTGACTTGAATTGTTCTCGGTTTAAGTTAACACTTAGTTAATTTGTGTCCAAATCATGTTTTAAGTATTCTTAGGTTTTTCATGACCCAACAATCTCCCCCTATTTGGATATAAATTATTCCTAAGTGTTTTGATCAGTAATGAGTGAGCTAATGACTTCTACTCATACTGAATGTACTAGAATGTAAATAAGGACACTGAAACAATAAAAACATCATCTTATTGATATCATTACAAGTCCTAACAAGCTAAGTACAAAAAGGGATAGTGGGGGGTATTCAGGCAGATCTATCAGTTCAACTTAATACCAAGGGCTTCAAGCTTGGGCTTCTTTGACTGCAGCTCTTGTTGGTCAGGATGCTCATTGATTTTCCTTTTCAAATCTTGACAAAACTTCACATTTTCAGGACTCTTGAGTGGAGAGGCCATCATTAGAAAGCCAAGCATAGCTTTGATCCCTGACAAATCGATATCACTCCACCTTTGGAAGGCTTTGTCTCCGAACTCATCAATGAAGAACAAACCTCTTTCAGGTTGTTCAATGACCATATTGTTCCTGAAAGGAACACCTTCAGGGAGAGCCCTATTGCAGTCAAGACCAGGAATCTTGATCTCAGGCTCAGCTTCTATCTTCTTTCTTTTTCTTGAAGAAGACTGAGAGGGAGCTGGTTGTGCTGAATCAGGAAGAAGAGATGGAGTGCCAAGTTCCTGAGGTGCAGCTGCCAATCTTTCGTACCTCAGACTCAGGGACTTCAACAGGCTAGGGACCACAACATTTGATTTCTTTGCAATTAATGGACCCAACTCATCCAATTCTGTGATCCCAAAGTCAGCAAATCTGAATGGGGTATGAACATCAAAGTTTCTCATGTCAGCACCTCTGTAGACAGTAACTGAGGCAGGATTGGTGTTTCGATGAATATGAACATCAGTGATTGGTTCTGGCTTCAACCTGTTAGTCATATACCACTGATATTTCTTAATCCTGTTCTGCCTGATCTCTTCAGCCCTTTTATTCCTTTCCTCCCTTTTCTTCCTGAGAGTGATCATCTCCTCAGTCTGAGCCTTTACAAAGGTCATACCACCCTCTCTTCCTGAGAGATCCTTAGCCTCAAGACCAATCTTCTCAGCCTCTTCATGAACAACCTTAATAATGGCAGGCTTGCTCACCTTTTCTTCCTCCTTTAACTTCTTCTTTGCTTCCTCTTCCTCTAGGTAAGCACTGAGTTCATTAGCTGAGAAGTGGTGAAGAACTCCATCAATGTCATACGGGATCCTGGGTGGTGATTCAGGATCCTTTGCTACCATGATTGGTGCTGGTTGAGGCTCAGGATCAGTGAGGATCCCTTTGCCTTTTTCTTGATGGGTGGAAGAAGCTTCAGGAATCTCACCCTCAGTGTGAGAAGGATGAGAAGGAGGTTGCTGGCTTGTGGAAACTTCAGGGACTCCAGTGTCTTTCTCCCCCTCAACTGTTGCTTGAGCCATGGTGATAGTAAGAGTTGGAGCCACTGGAGCAGCAGGACCCTTGAACGCCTGATAGATCTCAGTCATCATTGATTTGATGTCCGAGGTGTCTTTCTGAAGAGTTGAGATCTGATCCGCCAGAGATGCCTGAGAAGCTTTGATGCCTGACATCCTTGACCCAAGAGACCATGCCAAAGATGTTGAAGATTGTGCCCAAGTACCCAGATGTTTTTCCTGAAGACCCAAGGAAGTCCTGATTGAGTCCAATGAAGAGGTAAGACCCTGAATCTTAGAATCCTTCAGTAAGCTGAGAAGATCACTGAATTCAGCTAATTGCTTCTGGTAAGTCTCAGCAGCCTGAAGGACCTTCTTGTTGAGTACGGGGTCATCCTTGACAGTTGTTTGAATAGTTCCAAGGCTTTTGTTGATGCCTTCAAGAGTAAGATTGAACTTCTGGAAATGAAGATCAATAGCTGTCAGGGAGTTATTGGTGTCAGAATGTATCTCGATCACATCATCATGAAAACTTTCAACATCTGCCTTCAGGTTGGCATAGTGAACAGCAGCTTCAGTGTGATGATCGAACATCTCTTCAGTGAGACCATTGTAAAGAGCTCTATTGGTCTTGAGTAGGAACTTGACCAATTTTCTTTCAGTTTGGGGAAGAGAGTCATCATACTTTTTGAGGATGTCCCTAGTATCAGAAGAATCAGAAGATTGAGAACCTGACTCTTCACTTTGGCGTGGAGATGACTGATGTGATTGTTCAGGTTGTTCGGGTTGTACATCAGTTTCCATATCCTCACATGCCTCAAAAATTTCCTCTTCACTCTCTTCCCTGAGCTCTTCATCAGACTCAATAAAAGCCTGAAAGTCCCCCATGGACTCAATACCCAAAAATTCAACCGGCTCCTATTTATAAAAAGACTCGCCTTTGGTTTGGTCAGGTCCTGACGCCGTTGTCATAATAACTGAGTGGGTTTGCTCAGCCTGACTAGCCATAATAACTGGGGTAACACCAGCCTGGCTTTTGGGGGCAGGTCCTGAGAGGATTGGACCGCCTGAGGGGTTTATGGGTTCCGTATCAGCGGGTTGTTTCTTTCCCTCCGAGTCTTTGTCCCCCTTAGCACCTTCAACCACTGATGGGTGTTTTCCAGTGGTATCACTAGGTACTGATTGTGAAAGTTGGTGGACCCCCTTCCCATCAGGATTGTGCTGTCCTTTTGGGGATTTAGGGTCCTTTTCTCCCTGAGATCCTGAGGGCGATTGCTCAGGAACATTAGCGGGATGTGAATATTTGTGGGTCCCCTTCTCGATAAGGTAGTGCTGCCTTACCGAGGATTTAGAACCCTTTCCTCCCTTGGGAACTGATTATTTTTTGACAGTTCCTTCATCGGGATGTGAGGGGGGAATGCTTCCTGATCCCTCTGACTTGTTTATGTCAGTTGAACCATGTGGAAGGGGTGTGCCCGAGGTCACTGAGGATGATTGCTCAGTGACCTCCGTTGGCCTTTGTTTTGAGGTCAAGAGGGTCTCAGAAATGGGTGTCTCAGAGGTCTCGGCCTTTTTCAACCTCTTTTTAAGGTTTAGTTGGTTTTGAGGATCAGTCTCAGTGGCGAGTGGCTTGGGTCTAACCACCTGGCTGGACTGACCCTTCTTTGTCTTCTTCACCTTTTTGGTCTGTGAAGGAACTGGTGAGATAGCGTCGTTACCCTGAATGACTGATTGCATGTATTCAGTCAGGGCAATATGTGTAACCTCACTGATGCTACTAGTGAAGTTTGACTTGTGCAGGACGTCAGGCTTCGTACCTTCTGTATCAGGCCTCACGTAGTCAGAACCAATTAGGTCCTGAAGCACACAGGAAACAAATCTAGGGTAGGACATATGCCTTTGCCTATGTTTTCCTGAGAGCTTAGCAACAAGGTCTCGGAAGATTATTCCTCCGATGTCAATTTTTGTACCCTCAAGGAGACTGAACAACATCAATTGTTGTGATGAGTTCAATTGTTCCGTAGAGGATTTATTTCCACCCAGGACCTGAATGACAAATGTCATCAGTATCCTCCAGATAGGATGGAACCATGTTTTGACTACTGGAGCCTTCTCCAATAAGCCTCCCGCAGACGTTGTAGGACGTCTGGGGTCATGGGGTGCTAGAAAGATCAGTTCATTCTTTATGTCCTGATCAGTAGGGTTGGGTGCAAACGCTTCAGCAAAGTCAAGGCCTGTGGCTTTGATGAAGGTTGAGTAGTCAAAGGAGAGGGTTCTGCTCCCATTCATCACCGTGAAGGTGATGATTGACTCTTTGGTGTCTTTGGGGCTAGTAGCCACAGCTGTGCACCAGAATTCCCTCAAATAGTCATGGTAGATGACTGAGGGGGTGTGGGTGAAAGCCTTTGCAAGAAGACAATTACGAAGAAATTTCATAACGTTCTTGTAGGCTGGGTAGTTTTGTGGGTAAGAGAAATTTCCTACTACATTGTTCTTTGTTAGGTCAACGTCCCCAGTGAGGAATTCCACATTGGGGGTGTATGCTATAGCATTAGAAGAAGCCATTTGTGGGTAAGTCTGGGTTTGACAAAGGTTTCTGGGTTTCTAAAGCTTAAGAATACACACACAATTTTTTTTGAGAATTAAAATGGCAGAGTTTTGCTTAAGTTCTATAAAAATGTGTGTGTTTCTTTTGGTTGGGTTATTTATAGGGAAGTGGAGATGGGGGTGTTTTAGACATTTGAGCGATCTTAATTTATTCAAAAAGAATTATTGGAAATTGTTTTGAATAATATGTTTTGGGATCCGCATTTAATGCCAACACTCCACTTTCCTGGTTTGGCGCAACAGTCGAGGTGAACAGTTGAGCAGTTCTGCAAAAGTGTAATTTGCAGAGATGAGTCATCACATATCTGTAATGTGATTGGAGAGGCATTTAATGCCAAGTGGGAATGTGGTGGCCCAGAGGTGGAAGCCAGAAAGGCAAAAAGAACAAATATTCTTGAATTAAATATGAGTTCAGTTACCAACCTCGGACATTTACTAACTAGATACTTAGAGCATTTAAGTCAGTATTTAATGTCTCTTTTCAGGGCCCTGAATGACTTTTCATTCAGTGATGGTTTTTCAGGGACTTGGGATTAGTTCCTGAACCCTCAAGATTTCAGGAACTTGGGTTTAGTTCCTGAGGTTGAGGATTCAGTGAGATGTTTTCACTGATGTACACATTGAGTCAGGGACCTGAGGTTTTAAGAATTTACACTTCAGTTGGAAGGATTCAATCAGTGGACTGATTCTCTATATCCAACATTCCTAATTCAGCTTTCAGCCTTGTGAAAGTTGGTTCATCCAAAGGTTTGGTGAAGATATCAGCTAACTGATATTCAGTAGGGATGAAGTGTAATTCAATGTCACCATTCATGACATGGTCCCTGATGAAATGATATCTGATATCAATGTGTTTTGTTCTCTGATGAAGAACAGGGTTGTTTGAGATTGCAATTGCACTTGTGTTATCACAAAAGATGGTACCATCTTATACTGAATTCCATAGTCACTGAGTTGACTTTTCATCCAGAGTACATTTGCACAACAACTAGCTGATGCAACATATTCAGCCTCAGCTGAGGACAAGGCAACTGATTGTTGCTTTTTAGCACTCCAACAGACTAGTTTCCCACCAAGTATTTGGCAAGAGCCTGAGGTGCTTTTTCTGTCCATGTTGCATCCAGCATAGTCAGAGTCTGAGTATCCTTTAAGATCAAGTCCTGAGCACTTTGGATAGTATAATCCAAGGTTAGGAGTGCCTTTCAGGTACCTGAATATCCTTTTCACAGCAGTGATATGAGATTCTCTTGGGTCAGATTGATATCTGGCACATAGACATACTGAGAATTGGATATCAGGCCTTGATGTAAGTAGATACATCAGTGATCCTATCATTCCTCTAAAGAGAGTTTGATTAACTGGTTTACCAGTGAGATCAGGTCCAAGGTTGTTTGGGGGGACCCTGGGAGTTTTGACTGAGGTACAGTTACTGAGATCATACTTCTTCAATAGATTCTTTACATACTTCTCTTGACTGATAGTGGTTCCTCTATCAGTCTGCTTGATCTGTAGACCAAGGAAGTATGTCAGTTCTCCCATCATGCTCATTTCAAACTTCTTTGCCATTAGTTTTTCAAATTGTTTGCAAAGTTTGAAACTTGTTGAGCCAAAGATGATGTCATCAACATACACTTGTACTAGTATGACATCATTATTTGTCTTATTGATAAATAATGTGTTGTCTATCTTGCCTCTGACAAATTTGTTTTGGATTAAGAAGGCTGAGAGAGTCTCATACCATGCCCTGGGAGCTTGCTTTAGTCCATAAAGGGCTTTGTTAAGCTTACAGACATGATCAGGAGATTCATGGCTTTCAAATCCAGGAGGTTGCTGAACATAAACTTCTTCTTTCAGTGAACCATTTAAGAATGCACTTTTAACATCCATTTGGTATACTCTGAAGTTCATGTATGTAGCAAAAGCAAGGAAGATCCTAATGGCTTCCATCCTTGATACTGGTGCAAATGTTTCTTCATAGTCAATGCCTTCTTGTTGATTATAGCCTTTGGCTACAAGTCTGGCTTTGTTTTTAATGACTATGCCATTTTCATCAGTTTTGTTTTTGAATACCCATTTCATGCCAATGACTGAGACATTCTCAGGACATTTGACCAAGGTCATTACCTTGTTTCTGTCAAATTGTTCCAGTTCATCATGCATGGCCTGAACCCAACTTGGATGTGTATGTGCTTCTTTAACACTTTTGGGTTCAATTATGGAAATGAAGTCCACAAATAGGCATTCATTGGCTGAGGCTGCTCTTAGACTAGCAGCCATGCTCCTGGTGAGCATGCCTTCAGTAGGCTCTCCAATAATATTGACAAGTTTAATGTCCTGAGACCTAGTCCAACTTTCCTGAGGTCCTGGATACTGATTTGAACTTGTGGAGGCCTGATTGGGTAGAGGGGTTGGTTCTGGAGTAGACACATGATCATTGATTGGATCTTGAGTGTCTACCAGATCACTGAGATTGTTTGGTTCTTGAGTATTTTGAACAGACTGATTGATTTCATCAGTGTTTGCATGTGCCTCAACAAACTAAGTGATGGTTGGGTTAGGTAGGTTGTGAGGGATTATGTAATAGGAGAGGTTAGCATCATTTTGATACTGAGTAGAAGGATTGTTTTCAGGAAGATATTCATCAGGAGGATATCTTGAAGAATTATCAATTCCTATCTCTTCTACTGAGGCAGTTGAGAACCTGATTGCATCAGTGCTCTCATCAAAGGTAACATGAAATGTTTCCTCAGTCTGCTGTCTCCTTGTGTTGAACACTCTGAAGGCTTTTGAGACAAGTGAGTATCCCAGGAAGTATCCATCATCAGCTTTTGCATCAAATTTCCCTAGGTGATCCTTGTGATTATGAATAAACACAGGACACCCAAAGATATGAAAGTAGCTGATGTCAGGGATTCTTCCTTTGAATAACTCATATGGGGTTTTCCCATGTCTCTTGACAATTATGGATCTGTTTTGTGTATAATAGGCAGTTTTGACTGCATCAGTCCAAAAATGGTTGGAAAGGACTGATCCACATAGCATTGTCCTAGCAGCTTCAATGAGTGTTCTATTTTCCCTTTCAGCAACACCATTTTGTTCAGGTGTGTATGGAGAGGAAAAGTTTTGGGAAATACCTTTCTCATCACAAAAACATTCAAGTTCATAATTTTTGAACTCAGTCCCATTGTCAGTTCTAATCTGTTTGACCCTAATGTCATTTTGATTTTCAATGTTCCTGACAAAGGACATGATTGTTTCAGCTGCCTGACTCTTTTTGATCAGGAAGAATACCCAAGTGTATCTAGAGTATTCATCCACTATGACCAGAGTATACTTCTCATGGTTAGTAGACCTTGGACTGATAGGTCCAAATAGATCCATATGGAGAAGATGTAGGCAGTTCCTGATGGAAAAGTTGGTTTTGGTTTTAAAGGATGCTCTGTGATGTTTACCTTTTTCACAAGCTGAGCATGGTTTATCCTTTGAAAACACAAGTGATGGTAAGCCAAGGACCTTGTTTTGTTTTACAAGATTGTTTATGTTTTTAAAGTTCAGGTGGGTGAGTCTCTTATGCCAAAGCCAGTTGAGTGTATCAGTGACCTTAGCAAAGAGACAAGTTCCATCCTGAGTTAGACTGGACATGTCTAATACATAAACATCTTGTCTTCTTGGTGCAATGAGGACAATTTCCTTATTTGCATTGAAGATGGTTCCTTGCTTATCATCAAACTGAACTATGTATTTTGCATCACATAGTTGACTGACACTGATCAGATTGTACTTAAGACCATTTACATAAGCTATCCTAGTAAAGACAATACCATTGCAGTTTACTGAACCATAACCCTCAGTGAGACATGATGAATTATCTGCAAATATCACTTTGGGTCCTGGTTCTTCCACATATTTGTGCAGACACTCCTTAACACCAGTCATACTCCTTGAACATCCACTGTCTAGATGCCAAATAGGATCCCTGGCATGCTTCTGCACAAATAGTAAACTGGGTCAGTTCTTTCTAGGACTCCATTTCATGGAGGGTTTGGTATTGTAGGTCTTTATGAAAGTATTAATTGATTCATGGTCAGTGGTTGAGTGGACTGAGCTACCACATGTTTTGCATTTAGTCGCAGGGGTAGCCTCAGTAGTCTGAGAGGATTGTTTATTCATTCCTCTTCTTGACTGAATGACCTTCTCTTTTCCTGAGGATTTCTTAGTGGAACTTCCACTAGATTCACAGTATTTGTCTTTTTGACAATCCTCAGGAAGATGGTCATTGAATCCACATAAAGGGCAAGGTGGAAAAGGCTTGGCCTTTTGCTTCTGTTTCTGCTTAGAATCAGAAGGGTAGTTCAAGCACTGAGCCTTAAGTCCTGAAAAGTTTGACATGACTGAGCATTGTTTATGATCAGAGGTCCTGTGATCTTCCTTTTTGCAAATCATGCAATAAAGGACTCTATAGCAATCATCAGTGAGATGATTTTTATAGTTGCATAGTTCACATCTTTTCAGGGGTTTTGTGGGTTTGGGTTTGGTCTTTGAGGAAGTTGGTTTTTGTTCCTTCTTGGATTGAGAAGGTTTCTCAGAAGATGCAATCTTCTCTCCCAGCTTCCTGACCATTTCAGCCAACTGATCAAATTTTGAATCAGGGCTTTGGGTTGATACTTCAGAAGGGACTGAAGTTGATGAGTCATCAGTATTTACTGAGACATCAAGGGTTGGTCTCTTCAGGATGGTTGTTCCCTTTCCTGATCTCTCCTTTGGAGAGTGTGGTGAGAAGACCATTGGTGGGAGGCCTAAGTTAGGTGCAGCACCCTGAAGGGTATTCAGTGGAGGAAGTGGTGGGTATGATTCTGATTCAGACTCATTCACAGACTCAGTATTGAGTTGTTCAGTAAGTCCAAGCATATTTTTCAAGGCCTGACTTTCAGGAAGCAAGATCTTTCCAGTCTCAAAGTTTGGTAACTTACTGACTGGGTTGTCCCTGACAATCCAGTCATTAGACTTGGGAAGCATTTCTTGCTCAAAAGATATGCCAGCTGGAACAAAGTTTAGTTCATTGTGACACACATTTGGATCAACCATAAGAGGGTCAATTCCAATGGTTTTCTGAGAGATTAATCCCACAGTGTCAAAAACTTTGGGGTTCTTCTTGGTCCAGCTTTGGATGACAGCCTTTTCTTTGTTAAGTTCTGTTTGAAGGGCTTGGTTTTGTTTCAAAATTTCATTGTTCTGAATTTTTAGAGTTATTGTTTCTAGTTTGGCTTGCTTTAGTACAAGCAGTTCATCTCTACATTTATTCAACTCTGACACAAAATTGTTATATTTTGAAAACGAGTTAAGCCTTTGTTCCTCAACAAACTTTAAATCAACACAAATATAATTCATGTAAGACTGCCAATCAGAATCATCATTCATAGAAAGTAAAGTATTTACCTTCATCATGGTGATGTTGACCCACTCTCCATTCCTAGCATGGCTTTTTCTCACAGCCACCTGATCCTCTTCAGAAAGTGCCATCAGTGCACTAACTCTTATTTCCTCATCTGAGGAAGCCTCTTCTTTATCCCAATCATATGCTTCAGCTACTAAAACCTTGTTCTTTGTCTGAATAGGTTTAGATGTTTGAGCATCCTGAGACAATATGGGGTTAGTTTCAAGAAGTGCAAGTTTAGCTTTGACTTTCCTGTATTTTGTTTCAAAATCCTTTTGACCCTTGTTTTGAAATTGTTGGGTGGACTGAAACATTTTATGTTGAAACTTGCTAGTTCCTGAGAATTTGTAAGAGGGTTCTGAGATAGTTTTAGAATAACAGTCCCTAGCAAAATGACCCTTTTTACCACATTTAAAGCATTCAGTGGTCTCATTTGCTTTTGGTTTTGTAAAGTTGGACTGATTTCTTTTGATGAAACGTCTAGAACTAGCAAGGAGTGCCCTTTCTTGGAATTCCAAGTTCAGGTCGTTCAGGTACTCCTCACCAGTCCTTTCATCAATTTCTTCTTCAGAATCCTCTAGAGTATCCTCCACAACACCATTAGAATAGAAAGCAGCTGATATGGGTGTGGAGGTTAAGGCCTTTTTGGACTCAAGAGCTTTTGAGTCAGGGTATCTCTTTGAGATCAAGTTATCTTCATAGACAAACTTCCCATAAATTTCAGGGAGCTCAAGGGTCTGAATGTGGTTAGCATTCCTCAGGCCTTGTGAGAAGTTGAGCCACTTCTCAGGGAGACTGTTGACAAAGCCAACATTTGTCTCATGCTTAGACAGTACAACGCCGTCATTTGATAATTCATTTATCAAAGTCTTGTATCTGGTCTAGGTCTGTGAGAGACTTTCAGAGTCTTTTGCCCTGAAAGTATTATATTCAAGTTTAAGGTCCATGACCCTATTTTCCTTGGTATCTGAGGGACCCTCAAAGCTGTTTACCAAGTCATCCCAAGTTTGCTTGGCTGTTAGACAGTTGATGACTGATTCCATTATATCGTCAGGAAGACATGATATAAGGATGCTTTTCAAGCGTTGGTCTTGATTGACCACCCTCCTCTCATCAATGGTCCATTGGGCCTCAGGCTTGTTTAGCCTTGCGGCTGTCCTAGGGACAAATGGGCCATCCCTGATACAGGTGATGTAGTAGGGTTCCATACCGGTAAGATAGCAAATCATACGCTTCTTCCATTTGCTAAATTTCCCGGCTTCAAGTCTGGGTGCAACAGCGGAGTAGCTGCCACCCTTTTTGTCGACTAGCTGGGGTACATTGATATCAGCCATAGTAGGATCTTGGTTTTAAACACCTAGAGCACTCTTGGTTAGTTTAAAAAGATTTTATAAACCAGAGGCTCTGATACCACTTGTTGGTCCCTTTACGCGCTTAGAGTTAACTAGAAAGTTAATCTATTTGTGTTTATGACTAATACAATGTTATGATTAATTCTAACAGTTATAAAACATGAATATAAAAACTCAAGGTAATTTTCAACGTTTAAATTCTTATTAGAAATGAATCAAAGAATCTATACCCAAGTGTTTTGCGGAACAAACACTTGGGATTGAATAGACAAGGTATGGTGGTGTCTCCTATCTAAACTCAAGTTTTGCTTGAGTGGTAACAATGCGACCTCACTGAGCTATCTCAGGGATGCGTTACTCTTTGTAGGAGAGAAGTTGTTTTGCAAAAGTCTAAGCTTTAATTGTACAAAACACACTCAACTTCTCTCCTTCTCAATCTATTTATACACAAGTAATCTGAGTAAAAGTAATTAAAATATTACAAGTTGTTGAGCAAGCGTGTCTGACAATTACCACAGTAATTGTCATTTCCAAGAACCAATAGAAATGGCCTATTAAGTCTTTAGGAGTGGTTGGTCTGACACTCCAAGACTTTAAGCCGTCTTAGGAAGGATTTCTTCCTGACAAGATAAGATTTGATCTTATCTTAAATCCTTCCTAGATATTTTTGCCTTTCTTCTCAGGCACTTAGTTCTTCAGGACACTCTTCTCAGTTATCATTCATAATTACTTCATTGTTGTTGAGGAGGCTGGGGTTCAGTGAGTTCTTGTCCAACACTCACTGAACCATCATCTTCTTCTTTGGCTTAAGTGCTACTTCAGGGAGTACCGCCTTCCTGCGTAGTGAATCCTTCTATTTGAATTCGCCTTAAGCATCCTGAAGATGACTCACTGAGAGGCTGTTCTCTCAGTGACTTGAATTGTTCTCGGTTTAAGTTAACACTTAGTTAATTTGTGTCCAAATCATGTTTTAAGTATTCTTGGGTTTTTCATGACCCAACAATACAAGAACATAGAAATTAGTGAAGAAACACATATACGCATATATATATACACACATTCAAATAAATAACAATATATACCAAAAAAGATAATAATAAATAATTAAATAAATAAATAAACACATTTAACAACTCGATAACAATTTCATTCAAATAAGTGTCGTTTAACAAATTACAATTTGAGATCAATCTCCTACATCACTAAGATAAAAATCATCATTATTAGTGTGAGCTTCATCTTCACCATCGACGTGGTCTTCATCATCAGATGTTAAATCATGAGGAACGTGGTCATCATAATCAATATCATCGTCGTCGTCGACATCAGTGATAATTGGTCTTGGTGGTGCCTCAACTTCCGCTGGCTGGACATCATTATTTATGGTGCTATAATCCAACTTATCCAACTCAGCAGAGAGTGTGACATGTGATGAGTTGTTGTCATGTACAACATCTTGATTGTCTTCTACCACGATGATATCCGGGTTCCAAATATTTCGATGATAAGAATCTTGGACGGCCTTCCAACTACCACGTTTACCCGGGAAATCAAGGTAAAAGACTTGTGTTGCTTGTGTTGCAAGAATGTATTGTTCATTTTTAAACGATACACGGTCTGTCATAATTTGTGTAATGTTATTTCTATAGGTACAACGTTTTATGCGACCCTCGTTATTAGTGTCGAACCATTTGACTTTGAACAGCACAACCTTGAACGGAATATACAAAAACTCGAGAATTTCTTCAAGCTGGCCATAATACATTCCTCCGCTAGGATTAGGAGTTGAAATTCCGCTGTTTTGAGTTGAACGACGTAAATCACGGTCGTGTACGATAAACTTCACACCGTTGACTACGCAAGAGTCGACTGAGACTGCAGTCCATGCTGATCACAAGCCAAAGCGAATAACTCGGAAGTACAACTTGGGTCATTCTTTACTTTTAATTCACGAATCTATGAAAAAGTTAAGAATAGATATAGATGAGTAATAGTCCTTATTTTTATAGGGTAATACATACAATAAGTCTACCTTGTTCCCAAACCAGCGAGGAAATCCTTCTTGTATGTCATTGCCAGGAAATGCCCTGTAAATTCATGATATTAGAATAAGTCGTCGAATAATAACTTACGTAAAACACATTTTGAAATAAAACGCGTACCTCTCGTACTCGTTCACGTACGGGTCGATTTCATGACTGTTGTGTAGTACATACCATACTACTTTCTGCATTGTGTCTGGTTGAACCCGAATCAATGATTGTCTACCATTCATTTTACAGATTGATCGAAACACCTGAAATTGACTTGTTGGGCTTGGACCGTCCTCATTCCAGTCAGGACGATTAAATCTCGTCTCAACACCCCAAAAATAATGCGAACAGAAAGTTAATGCTTCATCAGCAATATAACCCTCCGCTATTGAACCTTCGGGCTTAGCTTTATTTCTGACATAATTCTTGAGCTTTTTCATGTATCTTTCAAATGGATACATCCACCTCATGTAAACAGGCCCGCCTTCAATAGCCTCTTCGGGTAGATGAATAACCAAGTGAATCATAATGTCAAAAAGAGCAGGAGGATATATTTGCTCGAAACTGCACAAAATATTGATGAGTTGTTCTTTAGCTTTCAATATGTCATCCACCATCAAAGTTCGAGCACATATTTGTTTGAAGAATTAACAAAGCTCGATTATTGGTGTTGCAGTGGTTTGGTCCTTCAAGTAATTTTGAAGTCCAGCAGGAAGCAACCGCTGCATCATTATGTGACAGTCATGAGCCTTCAAGCCTGTTATGTTGCTATCATTGTCGGTCACTTTATGCTTGAAGTTAGATCCGAACCCATCAGGTAGTTTAACACCTTTGATGAATTGACAAAAAAATCATGATATTAGAGTAAGTCGTCGAAATGAATACGCGAATTGAATTGGAACAAATAAATTTTGAAATAAAACGCGTACCTTTGATGAATTGACAAAATTGTTTTCTTTCTTCAGCTGTGAAAGAGTACGTGGGATGAGGCTTAGAGCATTTCCCGTTTCCTTTGTTGACGAGCCACAACTCTTCACGAATTTGCAAATTTTCTAAGTCTTGTCTTGCCTTGTTGGTGTCTTTTGATTTGTCATTCATTAACAAAGTACCCAACACATTCTCACACACATTTTTTTCGATATGCATGACATCTAAATTGTGTTTTAGTGTAAGAAAAGACCAATACTTTAGCTCATAGAAAATGGATACTTTGGTCCAATTCAATTCGCGATCAGGATCACGTTTTTTCTTCGCACCCCCAAAACTTGGATGTTTCCTCGGGATACGTTTAGGCAATCTCCTAAGTTGATTCAAGATGACATAACTGGTAAATTTTCTAGGAGGTTGTCTATCATCGACCGCAGTATAGAATGCCCGTCTATTTTTTCGCCATTTATTGGTCGTGTTTAAGAATCTTTTGTGACCAACATAAGCGGTTTTGCTTAACATGCGAACAGATGGAGTGTCTATATTACATGTCGGACATGCCAAGTAACCTTGCCCACTCCACCTAGACAAACTACTTCGAGCGGAAAAGTCATTGATAATCCATAAAAGCGCTGCCCTCATACAGAATTCAGTGCCAGTGACAGCATCCCTAGTCATGACTCCATCTTTCCATAGAATCTTTAGGTCTTCAATCAAAGGCCTCAAGTAAATATCTATGTCCTTCCCGGGTGATTTAGGGTCCGGAATTAACAACGTCAACATAAGAGAAGTCTCTCTCATACATATCCAGGGAGGCGTATTATATGTTGTTAATATGACCGGCCACATGCTGTAAGACTGACTAAGGTTGCCGTACGGATTGAAACCATCAGCAGCCAACCCTAATCAGACGTTTCTTTTTTCATAGGAAAATTCTTTTGAATACTTCATGTCAAATTTCTTCCATAATTGACCATCAATCGGGTGTTGCATATTACCGTCCTTCGTAGACTGCCCAGAAGCATGCCAAGTCATATGTTTTGCAGTGTGTTTAGACTTGTACAAACGTTGTAGTCTAGGAATGATAGGAAAGTAACGCAACACCTTGTTAGGAACTTTCTTCCCCAGTGTGTTCTTGTCTTTCCATCTACTAGCATCGCAGATGGGACAATTCTGCAAATCTTCGTTACCCTCCCCCCGATATAAAAAACAATCATTTACACAAGCATGTATGGATTCGTATCCTAACCCGATCGTTTTATATGTTTTCTTTATTTCATAGTATGACGATGGGATTTTGTATCCTAGAGCGGGTGGGAAACATTCTTTGAGAAATTTTAGGGTTTCGTTAAATGCGGTGTCACTCATTTTACCTTTGACCTTGATGTTCGTCAACTTTGCCATAAAGTCCAATGAAGACATCCAATTACAGCCCAAGTATAGTGGCTCGTTGGCAATTGCGAGTAACTCTTCAAACTCGTTACGTTGAGGAAGTGTCGTTGCTTAAGTTGTCTCGTTGCTTGTCTCACCAATATTTCCTTCAGTTGGCTCATTTTGTTCGTTATTCGAACAAATATCATGAAGGAACTCAGCCATATCACTCCCATGATGATTCGTGTTGGGTACTATTGTCTGGACATCCGGTTCACCGTGATTATACCATTTCGTATAACTTTGGTCCCAACCGTATGTGTGTATGTGACCAAACAAATCTTCGTGCTTTATTCAACCAACGTTATGACAATGATTAAATGGACATTTTACATTCCCATCAATATTCACAAAGGACTTGCAATACTCGCAAAAAGCTTTAAGACCTTTTAGAAATTCGATGCTAACACGAGATTTAGAGACCCAACTCTTATCAATTGGCATAAATGCGTTTTAATGATGCAATAAATAATTATTTAGAATTAAACATGTTCACAAAAATCTACACGTAAATACATAATGGTGGAATCACGAGTTGTGCGTTTTGTTCACCTAATCCAACTATGGAATGCAATCCTAACCTACTCTTTGAATGTTTCGTCTCATATATGAATGCGTATAACTGAATTTACTATTTGAGAAAATTTCGGCAGCATTTCCCCTCAACTCCCCAAATATGTGCATTAAAGACATATTTGTAGGAGTAAAGGGGAAACATTGTCGAAATTTTCACAAATAGTAAATCAATTATACGCATTCATATCATAAATGAGACAAAATATTCAAAAAGCAGTCCCAAACAGGGGACTTTCCGAAATTAATTTCTAATAAATTAATTTCGGACGGGTTTTCTATGGAATGATTAACTTCGGACGGGGACTTTCCGAAATTAATCACTAAATTCCTAAAATCATTGACAATAGTCTAACACAATCAAATTCCATATAATTATAAACAAACGACTAACATTTTAAAATCAAATTCAGAAACAAAATATTATAATTCTAGAAACGTACTGATGAGGGAAAGTGAATGAATCCCGGCTGGTCTAACTCGCTCGACAAGTCGCAGGCCTAACACAAACGTACTGATGATATTAGTGAATGAATCTCAAAATAATATACAACACTAAACTTGAATCTACAGACACTTCAAATATATTCAAGGGATTTGAGTCACAATTCCATTCAAGAAACATTTTAAAATGTTGATTTAACAAATATTTGTTAGAAAAGTTAAATGCATAAAATAAATATCACTATTACAGAAAACAAGCTAATTCTCATCAGGTTTAATTTGTAATGATGCAGGTGAAAATGCATAGTACATTGTGACCGACACTCATATCTAGACATATTGTTAAAAATAGCCACATAAATATGATCTCCAATAGACCAATTTCACAACACGATATCATACAAATGTTCTTGTTGTCAACAGTTTGCCTAAAAAACTATTAAAGCTTTAAAATTATTAACAGACACTCATCAGGTTTAATTCATAGAACACTTGAATAGGACAACTCTTAGCTAATCGTTTATACTAACTGATAAACTAACTCATAAACTAACTGATAAACTAATCCAAACAGCCATAGCTAGTCTCGACAGCAGGTACGTTGCATTAGTTTATACTAACTGATAAACAGCCAAACAGCCCCTATAGCCTAGCTAAAATAATACATAAACACAAATTAATCACTATAAACTTTTGGCGGCGACATGTCCCCGGTAACACATAAACACAAAAAAAAATAATATATATATATATATATATATATATATATATATATATATATATATATATATATATATATATATATATATATATATATATATATATAAAAATAAAATAAATAAATAAATAAATAAATAAATAAATAATAAAGAAAACCTCGGTTGTGGTCTCGACAGCAGGCACGTTGTGCTATTGGTTTCGGTTCTCGGCCTCGATTCTCGGCTTGGTCTCGACAACAGACTGTACAAAAAACATTAACACAAAGATTAAAAAAAATAACAAAAATCAGAAAACACAATTATTAAAAAAAATCAGTTAACATATATTGCAAAAATTAACAAATAACCAAAAAAAATGAAATTTAAAAAAATAATAAAAATCAGAAAAATCAATACGTGGGTTTGTAAACGAGAGGGAGCAAGGAAGAAAGGAGATGAGAAAAAGAAATAATTAAATGAGGAGGAGGGTTGAGGAAAGAATTATATGAGGAGAGGGCATCGTGCACAGTGGTGCGAGTGTGGGTGTATTGTGGTGGAGATGATGGTGTTGTGGTGGTGGTGGAGATGGTGGTGCTGTGGTGGTGGTGGAGATGCGAGTGTGGTGGCGGAGATAAGAAGCAGAAGCAGAAGAGATGAGTTTTTTTTTTTTTTTTTTTTTTTTTTTTTTTTTTTTTTTTTGCTAAGAGTTAGCAGATCTGATAATATGGAGGCTAGGTTTTAGCTATTATTTCGGCGAGGACACATCCCCGCCGAATGTAAATTTGTATTTTAGCCAGACTTTTTGGCGGGGACATGTCCCCGATAAAAGATGTAATTATTCGCCAAAACCTTTGGCGGGATAAAGTAAATGCTACGAGGGAAAATTAATTTTTTGTTGAAATCTTTCGGCGGGGACATGTCCCCTCGGAAAGTATTTTAATTATTCGCCAAAACCTTTGGCGGGATAAAGTAAATGTACTTAATTTACATCATTTTTAACTAAGTTTAACGAATGAGCCGAGATGATATGGTTGTATACGAGATGTTTAACGAATGAGCCGAGATGATATGTTTGTACATGAGATGTTTAACGAATGAGACGAGATGATATGGTTTGTACATGAGATGTTTAACGAATGAGCCGAGATGATATGGTTATACACGAGATGTTTAACGAATGAGCCGAGATGATATGGTTGTATACGAGATGTTTAACGAATGAGCCGAGATGATATGTTTGTACATGAGATGTTTAATGAATGAGCCGAGATGATATAGTTGTACATGAGATGTTTAACGAATGAGCCGAGATGATATGGTTATACACGAGATGTTTAACGAATGAGCCGAGATGATATGGTTGTATACGAGATGTTTAACGAATGAGCCGAGATGATATGTTTGTACACGAGATGTTTAACGAATGAGCCGAGATGATACGGTTGTACACGAGATGTTTAACGAATGAGACGAGATGATATGGATGTACACGAGATGTTTAACGAATGAGCCGAGATGATACGGTTGTACACGAGATGTTTAACGAATGAGTCATCTAACGAATGAGTCGAGATGATACGGTTGTACACGAGATGTTTAACGAATGAGCCGAGATGATACGGTTGTACACGAGATGTTAAAAGAATGAGCCGAGATGATATGGTTGTACACGAGATGTTTAACGAATGATCTGAGATGATACGGTTGTACACGAGATGTTTAACGAATGAGCCGAGATGATATGGTCGTACACGAGATATTTAACGAATGAGCCGAGATGATACGGTTGTACACGATATGTTTAACGAATGAGCCGAGATGATATGGTTGTACACGAGATATTTAACGAATGAGCCGAGATGATACGGTTGTACACGAGATGTTTAACGAATGAGCCGAGATGATACAGTTGTACACGAGATGTTAAACGAATGAGCCGAGATGATACGGTTGTACACGAGATGTTAAACAAATGAGCCGAGATGATACGGTTGTACACGAGATGTTTAACGAATGAGCCGAGATGATACGGTTGTACACGAGATGTTTAACGAAGCCGAGATGATACGGTTGTACACGAGATGTTTAACGAATGAGCCGAGATGATACGGTTGTACACGAGATGTTTAACGAATGAGCCGAGATGATACGGTTGTACACGAGATGTTAAACGAATGAGCCGAGATGATACGGTTGTACACAAGATGTTAAACGAATGAGCCGAGATGATATGGTTGTACACGAGATGTTTAACGAATGAGCCGAGATGATACGGTTGTACACGAGATGTTTAACGAATGAGCCGAGATGATACGGTTGTACACGAGATGTTTAACTAATGAGCCGAGATGATATGGTTTTACACGAGATGTTTAACGAATGAGCCGAGATGATATGGTTGTACACGAGATGTTTAACGAATGAGCCGAGATGATACGGTTGTACATGAGATGTGTTTTAGAGTTGTAAAAAAGAGAAGTTACCTGTATAAGGCTATTCTTGATAACGTCTATTCTACTTCCATTCTTGGACAAACTATTCTACCTTGATTGGCCGCAAACCATTCTTGGACAAATTTATGATGTGTTTTAGAGTTGTAAAAATGAGAAGTTACCTGTACAAGGCTATTCTTGATAACGTCTATTCTACCTCCATTCTTGGACAAACTATTCTACCTTGATTGGCCACAAACCATTCTTGGACAAATTTATGATGTGTTTCAGAGTTGTAAAAATGAGAAGTTACCTGTACAAGGTTGATCTCTCATAAATGTACTGTTGTGTTAACCTCTTTTGGCGGGGACATATCCCCGCCAAAAAAATGTAATATACTGTTTTCGTAAATTCTTTCCCCGCCAATAAATGATAAACATTATCCTCTTTAATATCCAAAAAATCTTACCCAAAATCTACATAAAATTCAAAAACTCTTATCCACAACAACAAATAAATGATAAACTCTCTCTCTCATTTGCAGACCCAATCTCTTATCTTCACACAACAACAACATCACCTCCTTCATCCCCCATCACCTCCTGATAACACCAAACCTCTTATCTTCACACCAATTTCAAAATCTGAGATGCAGCGATATAATCCTTTTATGTGTAATTGTGGAACAGGAAATATAAAAAAAAGAAAATCACATCAAACAGATACATTTGGATGGGAATATTATGCACGTCCTTTTTCAAAGGTGAACAATTATACATTTCTTATTTATGTAAATATACAAACAATCATATAATTACATTATTTATGTGACAGCCAAGAGAAAAAGATCATGGATGTGGATATTTTATGTGGAAGAGTGACTTTGATGAGCAGTTACGAGTAACCTCTTCTGCTTCAACATCTCACGGTTCTGGATCTGCACCAACAGGGTGCTCAAACTGGAATGAAAAAGATCTTAGGATAAACATGCTGGAGGCACAAAAGCAGGTGCTAGAGACAAGAGTAAGGATGCTGGAGGCAAGACTTGAAATGACAACAAATCCCGACGACCCCGACCACGCATGTCAGTCGGCTGCAATACTCCGTGAGCTGTTAGGTGACATGGACAATCTTCATATGTAATGTTGTTGTTGTTGTTGTTGTTGTTTGTGTTGTTGTTGTTGTTTAATAAAATGTTGTTGTTGTTGTTGCAACCATGACCATTTTGGTTAAAAGAAGCTGGTTAACAGCAGCCCACAAGGGTCGTTTGGTTTATGCTGTCCAAACAGGGCCGTTTGGTTAACAGCAGCCCACAAGGGCCGTTTGGTTTATGCTGTCCAAACAGGGGTGTTTGGTTTATGCTGTTTGGTTAACAGCAACCCACAAGGGCCGTTTGGATTATGCTTTCCAAAGAGGTGTGTTTGGGATTGCTTATTTCTGCACCAAAAGGGGGTTTGGGTTTATGATCTTATTTGAAGGAACAATATCACAATTAACAAACACGAAGGCAAACATTTTATTTAAAACACGTAAGAGTTCTCAACCACATACATTTCATACAGACTCAAACGAAACAACTTGACAAGCAAACGAAACAGATCAAACAAAACAACTCGACAAGCAAACGAAACAACACACGATACTTCTTGCTTTGCTAGAACTTGCACGAAAGTATTAACAAATATCGCCCATTCATTTTTTTTACTGCTACTTCCCGCTTTGCTAGAACCTGCACCATCTTTTCCCTTCCTTGCTTTCCTTTGCTTGATATGTTCAAACGTATCTTCGAGATTTGTTACCCTATTTCCCAGATCATCAAGTTTGGTGTCCAACGTGCTTTCAGCTTCATCGTCAGCTTGAGCGTCCAAATACTCTTTGTAGTACGGCTTTTTCCTCAACCATTCCAGAATCCGGTCTCTCATTCACGGTGCACAGTTCTTATAAGAACCATATTCATCAATAATTTCCGAGCCATATTCATTAAGAACTTCATCAAAGAAGAGCATCGACGATAAAATCTTTGACCACTCCTCTTCCGGCGTGTAACCATCCATTGTTATATGTGTTTTGTGGGAATTAGTGATTTGGTTATTTGTGTTTTGCCGGTCTCTCATCCACGGTTAGGTTATATATAAGTAAAACCTTGGCGGGAAAAATTGGCGCCAGTACTTTTGGCGGGGACATGTCCCCGCCAAAAGACAGAATATATTGGCGGGATATAGCTAGCTTTTAGGAGGGAAAATGTTTAATACTTTCGGCGGGGACATGTCCCCGCCAAAAACCCAGAACTGTGCATCCTTACTTTCTGCGGGGACGTGTCCCCGCCGAAAGTGGGAGCAGAAAAAAAACGCGGGAACAATTAAGCTTTCTTAGTTTGGTCAATATTTGTCAAATGTGGGAATCACTTTCGGCGGGGAGACATGTCCTCGCAGAAAAGTAGCGTTGAAAATTTAGTAAACGGTCAGCGAGACTTTGTGCCAGCTCAGCACAGTTTTTGTCGTTTATCGACTTTCGGCGGAGACAAGGGCGTCCCTGCCGAAACGCTCCTCGCCCGTCCTATCTTTTGTTGTAGTGTGAGCGCGACCAACAATTTAGTTGAGATTCATATGACAGCGTATGAAAACTTACCAAAATAAAAATGTAATGTAAAACATCAAATGTGATTTGAGGTCCATTAGTTCTTCACTACTTTGTTGGTTAATGTTGAAGTATTAGGCTGTGTGTAATGGGGCGTGAATTGCCAAAATTTGCCCCTTTTAGCGCCCATTTCGCGCCCCACTCGGTTACACAGGGGCGCCAATTGCCCCAAAAATCCCCTAGGCGTGAAATATTTAACGCCCTACCCATTGTGAATTTCAAAAAAAAAAAACAACCGTTGCATGCTTCAAATGTTTCAAACGGTCCTATTTCAAATCCAAAAAAAAAATTAGGCTCCCTTTTTTTTCTATATAAACCAAAGCATGTATATTATTTTTTCACACAAACCTCAAAGATTAACAAAAAAAAAATCAAATATGTTTCCTAACCGTCCAAACCTTCCACACAACTACAATCCCGATTTCATACCACCTCGTCGCAATAACGATTTAGGTGAAGAACAAATCACAAATGCGCAACTTTGGAATTTGCTATCACAATTGCCAAATTTCCCACCTACCCCACCACCGCAACCGATGCAAACCTTTCAAACCTACGGTTATGGTCCAAATTACGGGTTTGCAAATTTCAACCAACCCGTCACGTCTCAAGGCTCGGCGACCACTATCAATGTTGAAGAAGACGAGACTGTACCGGAGACGCCTCCGGAAAAGCAACGGGAGGCCGCCCCATCTCAACCAAAAAAAAGGTCACACAAGAAAAAAACCACTACCGAGCCGAGCAACACAAGAAAAAAAATACCAAATGTGGACTGATGATGAGACGGTGGCTTTAGGCAAGGCATGGCTAGATGTTGCGGAGGATCCCATCATCGGTATATATTTTTTTTTAAGAATCGTTATTTTATTTTATTTTTTTTAAGATTCGTATTTTTTTTTTTAGGATTCGTTTTTTTTTTTTAATATGTTTTTTTATAGAAGCGTTTTTTTTTTGTATAACATCTAATTGTGTTGTTTTTTTTTTTTTTTTTTTTTTGTTTAGCGGATTTTCAACGAGGAGCAACGTTTACACGCCGAGTTAGAGAGGCGTTCTATAAGAGGTTGGGGGTTGATGAGACGTATCGTACACCGGATATGATTTCCGGCAAATGGACCGACATCAACTCCAAATGTTTGGCTTTCAACAACATTTATAACCGAAAAAAGAATAACATTCCAAGTGGTGAAAATGCCAATTGGCCATTACGTGCCACGAAAGACGAGTACAAGTCAATGAAGCTCGCGGTTTTCACGTATGAAAGTGTTTGGAGCATCCTACACGGCAACCCAAAGTGGGAACATCAAGTACCGCTTGAGGTTCGAACGACTAGGCCCTCAAAAAAATCAAAGACATCCTCTTCTACCGAACCACAAAGTCAATCATCCGATGGTCGCAACTTTGACCTAAACGATGTGGAAGAAGAGTTCGAAGAGGTTGTGGTGCTCGAAAAAGCCACGGCCCCCGGGTAGGCGTAGTGGTAAAGGCAAGCAAAAAGCCGACACCGAAGACGAGACTGAGAAGGCAATAGCGGCTAGTCTTAAAGAAATTGCGTCGGAGGCGACGCGACGTCGGTTGCAAAAAGAAAAACACTATGAAATGCTTGCAACGATCACAAAGAAAAAAGACTTGGAGGAATATGGGCGGGACATCTCGCACCTCACGGGGGTGGAACGTCAACTTGCCGAATCGCTCAAACAAGACATTGCAAAGAAATATGGGTTTATGTGATGCTTTTGGGTTATAAAAATAAAGTTATGTAATCTTTTGTTTTTTTTTTTCATGTTTCGTTTTTTTTTTTTTTTTTTAGAATCATGTAATGTTTGGTTTTTATTTTAATGAAATTGTGTTTTACTTTTAAATTATATTGTTTTAAATAAAAATATAATTCTTTATTTGATTAAAAAAAAGAAAAAGAAAAAAAAGGGTGACACGTGTCAAAATTTGCCCCACCCACCATTACACACCTAAACAATTCAAGCCCCATTGCTGACTGGGCTGACACGTGTCAAATTTTGCCCCCATGTACACCATTTACCATTACACATAGCCTTAGAGCAGACGGTGTGGCAATTTCGTGGCTCGCCGTGGTCCTACGTGGACGTTAACCGTGGCTCGCCGCCACACCGGGTGAGTTGCTCGTGGCTCGCCGTTGCTATCTTCCTCGTCTGCACGAGGAGATGAAATTCTGACATTATCTGACAATCCAAACGTTTATTCCCGATTTAATATTATCAATGTTTATTTTTTCAGTTTCTTGCTTTTTTTTTTTTTTTTTTTTTTTTGGTTTGTCAATTGTTTTATATGTGTGTGACTGTGCGTCTGTGATACTAGCCAAATGAATAAGAAGAGTTAAAAGAGAAGTGGGCCAAACAAATGAAAGTGGGCTAAAAAAATGGAAGTGGGCCAAATGTTTTCTTCTTTTTTTTTTTCTTTTTTTTCCAGTTTTCCTTTTTTTTTTTAAGAACTTTTTTTTTTTTAAGTGTTATTTGTATTATTTGATGTATTGTATTTTAATTAAATGAAATGAAATTAGTTTATTTGTGTATTTGAATAAAAGAAAAAAAAATAGATAGTGGTGGGGCCCGAATGAGAAGTTTGTGGCTTGTTGTGGTAAGGGGGGTTGTTTGTTGTGGTTTGTTGTGGTGACGTGACACCCCGTGGGGCCGGAATGAGGAGATAAAACTCCACACCACACCTAGTCCTCTTACATTATATTAAGCGGGTCAACCTAGGCTATTTTTCTTGTTTTGGAAAATGTGAAAAGTGTAATAAATATACAAGTAGTGTAGGGCTGTAAACGAGCCGAGCTGAGCCGAGCCAGGGTAGGCTTGGGCTCGGCTCGTTTAAAAATCGAGCCGAGCCGGCTCGGCTCGTTTATTTATACGAGCCGAAAAGTTGAGCTCGGGCTCGGCTCGTCAAATACTCGAGCCAGCTTGTGGCTCGTCGAGCCCGCTCGTTTACATTGAATGGGATATACTTTAACATAAAAAAACAAAAAATAAGCTACACGATTTTAATCCAGGTCAAAATGTCAAATACTAATTCAATTCTAATAAAAATTAGTTCTGCAGTTCTGCAATATGGCCATCAAAGTAATTAACAAAATAACAGACTTGAGTTTCTTTCATCTAGAAGTTAACAAAATAGCATTTCCAAAAACTTGAATTACTCTTTCATCTAGTTGTATATATTATATTATATATAACTAAAGTTTAGTGTTATATATATATATATATATATATATATATATATATATATATATATATATATATATATATATATATATATATATATATATATATATAGTGTAGGGTTATTTTCAGAACCAAAAAAAGGTACAGAACTGCGAGAACTGGCAAGGACCAATCAGATTTTAGATAAATAATTATAATTTAATTATTATTATCCTATATTCGTAGGGGCATTTTCGGTATTTTACAATATCCACATTTAATTAGAATATGTATTTTATCCTTTTTTTTAGGAAGTGGTTACATGTTACAGCAAATCATATATTCAGTATCAAACCTTAAAACTTTCTTATGTTCAACACGATCATCACCAGTTACTTTATCAACATCATAATTGAAAAAAAAAAAAAAAAAAAAAAAAAAAAAACACACGCACACAAATGGATTCCACACGTGAAAAAACTGCTCAAGATCATCCGAATGTGCCAGTTGAAATCAACGAAAAACATGCTGAAACACCTTCGCATGATGTTAGTCTATCTGAAAACATTGATGCCATTGTTAACTCTGATGATGATGGTCATTCTGGTAATTATAACTCTTATACTTTCTTTAATTTCCAATATCATATTGTTTATGTGTATTTAACGTTGTCTAGAATTTTGTTTTCATCACATGATTCTGGTAATTAACAGGTTAACATATACATGTGTTTTCACAAACGTTATATGTTTATTGTTTATTTTTCATCACATGATTTTTGTCAACGATCTGGAATTTTAATTACTAACTGATAGTAAGTCTTGATAATACATGTGTTTCAACCAGAGACCTAACTGATAACGACATATGTGTTAATATAAGGGTCACTTTGGGTCGATTGGATACTGTGATAACCATGGATCTATACACATGTCGTATTATATAATTAGGGCTGTTTGAAGTTCAGTTTACTGCATGTCAGTAGGTCCTGGTGTGTGTGTAATAAAGACCAGTGCATGTGATGTTTATTGCGTGTTTTTAGAGTGATCTTGTGTCGTTGAGGTACATGTATAAAATATTAAATTTTGCATGCATAATAACATTTGTGTGTGTATTTCATAATTTGCAGATTGCTCTGATTTGGACTCCAGCGAGTCTGATAATGAAGTTGTTCCCACTCCGAACGGTCATAAGTATTGGATCCCAGACGTACCATTAGAAGAAAAACCAACTGAAGGTGATATTTTTGATAATTTTGATGAAGCTTACAACATGTATCTAGAATATTCTCAGAAGGCTAGGTTCTCGATTAGGAAATCAACCACGAAGCGTAAGAATGGTGATATTACTCACAAATATATATTATGTAACAATGCTGGAAAACCTAGGAAAACAGTAGTGAAAGATACTTTGGTCGAAAAACAACAAAATGACGATAATCAGAAAGAAGTTGCTAAAAAAAAAGGGAAAACCGCAACTCCAACTTCGCTGTCACTGATTGCATGGCATGTGTTAGGTTCAAAAAAATTCATGGTACCCCTTGTTATAAGTTATATGATTTTACAGAAAACCATAATCATCCACTGTTAGATGAAAATAACATGGATCTTTTATCAGCAAAACGAAAGTTGGATTTTAGTGATAAATTGTTTATTCACCGAGCTTCACTTTCTAAGATTGGTCCCACCAAAGCTCATCGTCTTAGAGTAGCTTTTATGGGTGGTTACCACAAGGTACGTGGTAAGCCATCCGATTGGAAGAACTTTACACGGTCAATTAATAAATATATTGGGCCAAGGGATGCTCAAATGCTGGTAAATAAAATGAATGAAAGGAAAAAACATGTACCTAATTTCTCGTTTGAATACCACTGTGTTAATGATGTTCTGTCCCGCATGTTTTGGGCGGACGAGACCATGAAATGCAATTACTATGCATTTGGAGATGTGGTTTCATTTGATGCAACGTACCGCACAAACAGGTAACGCAAAAATATTTTTCTTTCTTGAATTATTATGAAATTTATTTGATTTTTATGTTCTTTTTACTTACTATTTTTCAATAATTGCTAAGGTACCGTATGATTTTTGTACCTTTCACCGGCATCGACCACAACAAAAAATGTGTAACTTTTGGTGCTGCGTTAATGAGTGACGAAACATTTGAGTCTTATTGTTGGATTCTTACTGCCTTTAAACAAGCACATGGAAAAGTGCCACTTTTGGCTGTTACAGACCAAGATCCTGCTTTGATAAAGGCAATCGAGGCTATTTTCCCTGACTCAAACCATCGCTTATGTATGTGGCACATAACCCAAAAACTACCTGGGAAGGTATAGTTATTATGCACATGTGTTTTATTAAATTGCAATTGTAATTATATCAATAACCAACTTAGTACATTTTTGGACATTTGTGCATTTTCAGATATGTGGTGAACTAGAGTCAGATGCTGAATTCAAGAAGCTGTTTCACAAACTTGTATGGAATGTGTTTATTGGACCCGAAGAGTTTGAGGAACGATGGCACGCTCTTATTGGCATGTTTAATCTATCCGACAACAAATGGTTGTCAGAAATGTTTGAACTTAGGGATATGTGGATTCCCGGTTACTTTAAGGATTTGCCCATGTGTTGTCTAATGAAGACCACCTCTCGTTCTCAAAGCTCAAATGCATTTTTCCGTATATATTCTCATTCGGGCAACGTGTTGGTTCAATTCATGCTTTGTTTTGAGGCTGCTATGGAAAAACAAAGATATACCCAACGTGTTTTGGACAATCGTACCTTCGAATCAACTCCTGTAATGTTCACTGATTTACCTATTGAAAGACATGCGTGTCAAGTTTATTCGCGTTCAATTTTCAGGGAGGTAATATATTCTATTCTTATCCCTATTCTAAACTTGTAGATTGACTATACATTTTGACAAATTCATTAACAATTTGCATTTTCCATGTCGTGCACAGGTGCAAAAAGAAATCCAAAAAGGTCTTTATACTTGTTCCCAGATAAGTATTGATTATGAAGATGGGAAGAAACTTTGTCATATCCGTCAAAAAAACCAAAGTAACGCAACTGTTATTAATGCTCAGGTATATTTTTTTATACTATTTATATTCTTTGGACCTGTTAAACGTTGTTTATCATATGTGTTCATACCCAGATGTTTACTACGTAAAACTATACCATATGGATACTATTTTTATAGGTGATTCTTAACGAATCGGATGGAACGGTTACGTGCACATGTAACCACTTTGGACGGCATGGATACTTGTGTCGTCATGTTTTCTGTGTTTTCCATGCAAATTGTATTGACCAGATTCCACAACAGTACATTAGCAAACGTTGGATAAAAGATGTTTTGCCTGCTCATTTGCTTGAAAAGAGGCACCGATATGGACCATGCATAGAAGAAACGGACAACCTGGCTGCTGATGCTCACGCAACATTAGAATATTGTCTTGACCGCTTAAGGAATGACACAGAAAAGTTAAAAGAATTTGTGTCACAGGTTAACGAGCTGAAAAATAAATTAGATGCTGAGCTTCCTAAAGAAAACAACAAGCCCAACAACGAAGAAATATATCAGAAACTATTGGGGGTTACTACCCCTCCGGTAGTGGTTGTCAAACCTCCTCAAGGTATAAGGAATAAGGGTTGTGGAACTGGAGGATCTAGGTTTATTGGGCCAGGTGAAAAAGCAAAGACTAAGGCTAAAACAAAGAAAAAAGAACGTACATGCAGCATATGTGGTCAGGTTGGTCACAACATGCGCACATGCAAAAAAAATAAATCAAAGGGCAAAGCATTAGAAGATGAAGATTCTGGATATGAGGATGAAGAGTATGATATCGATGCATCTGATAATGCAACTTCAGGCAATTAGTATATACATTTTCAATAACTTTGCAATTTTAATTTGTTTTTTTTTAGGTTTTTTTATCGCAACTATGGATATTTGTTATTCCGATGTTTCTTAGTTTTTTTTTATCAATTCTACGACATTAACACTTTACTGAAATTTTTACAACATCAGTTTTTTTAATTTACATGTTGTTGCTTATTATAAATATATGTGTTATAATTTTGTTTATTACTTTACATGAATTTTCGTTGACAAAAAGTGTAACTATAAGTTTTTAATTTGATTATCACTTAGCTACACATACCTTTTCTCTTATGTGCACAAATGCATTTACGTTTGCATGTCAATTTACATTGTACCTATACAGTAAAATACATGTGTTTTATCAAGTATTTGTATTTGTAAACCAACCTTTTCTATTTAGAATAATTTTGTAGAAGAAATATAATTATTGTTTTAAGTTTCCTGAAGTCAATTATAAGTAATAAATGTGTTTTGATATGTCTTTGTGTTCACAATTTCATCAACTGATTATAACCATTACTGGTGTTATTTTTTTATCCAACACTTTACATTTAGTGGACCTAAATAGAAAAAACAAACCTTTTTTTGCTAGTTAAGATTTGTACTAGTACCACTAATACAAATTCCATAGTCCGTTTGTTAGTAATTCCGTGTACATCTGTTTTGCTAATTTATTTCAAAAAAAAAAATACCTTTAATTTTTTGTTTTTACTTACTTGTTCATATTAAAACAAATGTGTATTACATCCGTGCACATGTGTTTTGCTAGTGGTTAAACTTAGTTTAAAGTTATAACAAATAAAAAACATGTGTATTACATCCGTGCACATGTGTATTACATCCGTGCACATGTGTTTTGCTAGTGGTTGGTTTTGCTAGTGGTTAAATTTAGTTTAAAGTTAGAACAAATAAAACACATGTGTATTACATCCGTGCACATGTGTTTTAATACATTGTTTATAACAAATACATGTGTTACTATTTGTTCTAACTTTAAACTAAGTTTAACCACTAGCAAAACCAACCAAAAATTACCTTATACAGTTTCATCAAAAAAACTTGTTATCTTAATTTTATATAATACATGTGCACACTCACTTATCATCCACTCACACACATTCATTATACTGGTAACTACCAACAAATTACTGACTTTGTGTAAAACAATACTAACAAATTTGCAACCATCCGAATTTTTTTTTTAACAAACCATCATAACTAAAAAACACATAATTAAACTTGATGTTCAACAACCAATAAAACATGTCTCCTACGAAATTTAAAACAGCAAGTTCAAAATACCAATTCAGATGCCACCATCATAATATTCTAACCTTAACCATCTAAAAAAAGATAACATGAACCAAAACAATTGTTTCCATACTGTTTGCTTGTTAATTACCCGACATCATACCGAACAAGATTTTGTTAACTTTTTTCCTGAGCAGTATAAGGATTAAAATCAACAGCCCTAACGACAAACGGTGATCTCATTTGTGCACTTGCTTGACTTTCTCTTTTTCCATGCTTCTTATATCTTCCAGTTTCTGAAAAAGCTAGGGGACATACATTAACAGGAACGGCTGCAACTACATGTGTTTCATTCCATGAACCCTGCGCCTTTGATGCACTTTTCAACTCCTCAAAATCTTGCGTCAAATTCCCCAAGCTAAAAGATGGCAAATCAGCTGTTGCCACTGCTTTACCTTTATTATCTGCACTCGTAGCTTTATCAACCGTTGCTATAACCAAAGCTTGTGTCTCTGGTCCTAACGTATACTCGGGCGTGTCGAACCCCCCACCACTAGTAAAGCTACCACTAGATCTTCCCATCCATCTTCCACTCACCTTCTCTATATTAGGTGTTCTAACATCCGCAAATGTATTCCACCTGTTCACATCTTTTTCAACATTACCATCATCAATCACGCTTAAACCTTCTAAATATCGCTTATCCAACTCTTTCAGCTCCTCATTTTCTGGAAACACCCCCATTCCTAAACACATGGTTTTATCAAAACATGACCTTGCTTTTTTAATGGTTTCAATATACTTTCCAAGCTTCCATATAAACCCCTGCATGTACATTTTTCGTACTCATAGATCAGTGGCAAAAAAAAAATATGGTTATATACAAATACATGTGTATTTAGTTCTATATTACCTCTATATCTTCTGGGAAACCATAATCTTCTTCTTCCTCATACGGAGGTTCCTTTTCTCCTAAACCGAAACCACCCGAATCTATTTCTGCAGCCTCCCTCTCTCTTAACAAATCAATTGACCACTTTGATGTTGGTGGTCTGTGTCGCACAATAGGTAGCGATTCACACTTCGTTCCATCAACATATATCATCTGTATTTTCATAAAGTATTATTAATAAACAACAGTATACATGTGCACAAAAATACAAACCAATTTTTATGAGTTAGATTACCGTCAAAAGTGTAATAGGACCGCAAAAATAATTGTTCTTTAGCTTTGGCTTCCACCCATTCTTACACTCTGGAAGACTATCAACCACAAACTTACACCAATTTATATTATCTATTTTAGTCTTAGGACTAATGTGATTAGGTATTTCCAAGTGACAGGAACCATTTTTTTTGCAACATCCCATGATATTTGCAAACAAAACTATGAAATTCAACTTGAAATTCATATCAGCAAGCTTTGACATACGTATCATTCCCTTTACAGCATTTGGTGTTATCTTATCTTCCTCATTATCATACTGCTTCTTCCACTCCATTATCATCTCCTCATTATCTGTCACCTCAGCATCCATAATATTTTCACCCTCATTCTTCAAACCTAGCATTTCACTAACTGTTTCACCATCCACAACAACAGAACCTCTGTCCAACTTAATCTCCATTCTCTCACCATCAAAGTTATTAACCACATAGAAACCCAGCCTCGAAGGTATCCCATCAACCTTAAAATCAAGCAAATTGCCAAATCCCAATGAGGCAACACAAGCTTGTTGGTTAGCTTTCAATGTTGCTATAGCTAAATATAAAGGGTGTGGGCTAGACCGTGTTCTCAAAGTGGTAGAGATGTCTTTCGGCTTCTTCGATGTTTTACTCTCATTAGCTCCTATTTCGCTCTCTGTATATATGCATGATGGACCAGCCACATTAGCTTCTTTGGTTTTTCCCCTGCAACAAGTTATTATTAAATATAAAGGATTATTACTTTTCTTTTCATTGTTTTTTTAAAATAAAAATATATTTTAACAATGACAGATGTATACCTTTATGTTTCTTGTTATTTTTAATAACAACACTACCAGCAGCTCGCTTCTTTCCTTTTGTACGAGGAGACACTGCATTCGTTTATTTCTTTTTTAAAACACTTTCCTACAAACAAAGTGTGCCAATAAATAATCACAAACTAAACACAACTAACCTCTATTTCCTGGTGATACTTCCACATTCCTGCTAACGGTAACCCTTGTTTTAGTCCAACGCAACGGTGTTCCTATGAAATTAAAGAGAACTTATCAAAATACTGTTGACACAACAATTTAACGCAACAACTTCTATTCATAATTACACTACTAAAAAAACCTTATACATCTTTTACGAATCAGTTACAATTTTCCTCTAATAACACATGTATACATCAGATTAATCAGTTACAACAGATGCATTTTTGCATAACACATGTATTATTTGCACACCAAATGTATTTTCACATACCACATGCATTTTCGACAATCGTTCAGAACAACTTAAATTTTAGAATACACATGTATCTTTGCAAAAACACATGTATTTTTACACAAGTATACATCAGACTTATACTTACATTTTTAGTTACACTACTGATGTACAAATACATGTATTTTTACACATGCATTTCAAACTAATGCATTTCATAACAAAGTTTATTTATTACAACGGTTATTTATTATTACTCAATTCAAAAGACATTCAACACTATCAGGAATCAGTTATAATTTTTCTCTAATAACACATGTATACATCAAAGCACTTTTGCACTATAATACTAAAACACTACAAAAACAATCAAAATCACTAAATGCCTGCTGTCAAAAACTTAAATATTCTACAAGTATAACAGATTAAAAATTTCTAAGTTGCAAATGAACAGTTTCTACGCATTTTCACCCATTTACAACTATCTACCAAACACCCCTTAACCAACGCTATTTCAAATCCTTTAACATTACACATGTATAACTCAGCCTTTGGATTTCCGGCTCGTTTGTAAATGAACCAATCACATGTATTCTTACACATGTATACCTAAGACCTACACTTATACTTTTACTTATACTGATGTTGTAAAAATACATGTATGGAACTATACTTCATACCAAATGTATACATTTATTTTTACACATGTATACCTCAGAACTACAGTTACACTTTTACTTACAATGCTGTTGTATAAACACATATACAAGATTAAAGGATGAGTACTTTTAAACTACACGTATTTTAAAATTACTCATCGTAATAATACCTCATTCCAACTATATACACAATTCAAACTCAATTGAAAGACAGTCTACACTTTTGCACATGTATACATCAAAGCACTTTTGCACTATCATACTAAAAAGACAGTCTACCCTTTTAGTAATCAAACCACTTTCGCAAATGTATACACAATTGAAAACACATTCTACCCTTTTAATAATCAGTTACACTTTTTCACAACAAGCATTTCATACAAATCTTTTCAAAAAACACATGTATTCCTCAAATAATGGATACCTAAAAAAAAACAGCTTCCTGATGCTCCATTTTTATTAATCAATTACAATTGTTCTCTCATAACACATGTATACACAATTCAAACTCATTCATACATATACATGATCAACAAAAACATATCAAAACCAAAATACACACATCCAATTTAATCAAAACATCTGACATGTATACCTCAAGTATCAAAACACATGTATAACTCTCTACAAGATTTTTTTTTTTTTTTTTACAACAACTAATTCATACAAATCATCTAAAAAAACACATGTACACATCAAATAATGGATACCTCAAAAAACACAGCTTCAAGAAGAACCATCCCTTTTCAAAACACATGTATAACTCGTTACAAGATTACTTTATTTTCCGCAACAACTTTCATCTTAAAAAAACACATGTGCACGACTTAATCCTACAAACGCACCATTCCTTAATCATAACATGAAACCATCCATTGATTACCTTCCATTTTCGCACATTGAATATTATATACTTTTACACCTACTAACCATTTGACTCGCAAGAAATCGAAAACATACCTTCCATTGATTAATAAAAAAATTGCCGCTGTGTTTTTTTTCCCTCCGCCTTTTGAGCTTCAAACCCTAATTCTAATCGTGATTTTATAGTTGGTAGGAGATATGATTTAGTTTGATTTTTGAATGCCGGAAAATTCTGAGAGTCGATATGTTTTGATCGTTTTAGAGAAGAAAATCTTAACTGCTCCTGATTTTGTGCTAGTTCAAAAGTAAAGAGATCAGTTGCCAAAATTAAAGATATAGAAAATTCCAAATTTGCCCTCCAAAAACAAAAAAAGGGAAAAAAATACATGCAATTAATTACAAAAGTGCAATGGTGAATCACAACCATTGATGATAAAATCTAATGGATAGGATCGGTTCTCGCAGTTCTGTACCTTAATTTGGTTCTGAAAAGAACCCTTCCCTATATATATATATATATATATATATATATATATATATATATATATATATATATATATATATATATATATATACGAGCCAAACGAGCGAGCCAACGAGCGAGCTAACGAGCGAGCCACGAGCCAAGCCGACGTTGGCTCGGGCTCAGCTCGTTTACAAACCGAGCCGGCTCGACTCGACTCGTTTATAAACGAGCCGATTTCGAGCGAGCTTTTTTCGAGCGAGTTTCGAGCAAGCCACAAGCCGCGAGCTTTTTGAACAGCCCTACAAGTAGTGTATTAAGTATTAACCACAGGACCCATAAATAAAAATTACGAACCACTAACATGTTTCCCATTCTACCCCTCCTAAATCTTCTATAAATAACACCATTTCATACCTTCTCAATATACCATCAAATCCCTTACAACCAAATACACTCACTGTCATTCATACCCCAAAATGGCAATTTCCATTACCCGTTTCACATTTTTCGCTCTTCTCGTGTGTTCATTTGGTATGATCCTTAGCAACAAGGTGGTCTCAGCCCAATGCTCGGGAGATATGCAAGGACTCATGGAGCAATGTGCAAGGTACGTGCAAAAATCGGGTCCTCAGATTCCACCATCTACAAGTTGTTGTGACGTTGTCAAGAACGTAGACTTGGCATGCGTGTGTAGCCATATCACCAACGAGGTCGAAGGTATTATTAGCATGGAGAAGTCTGCATTCATTGCTCAAGCTTGTGGAAAGCCGCTCGTCCGTGGAACTCGATGTGGAAGTAAGATTTAAGACAACTCGTTGCTAGTTTAACATTTTTTATGAGAGCTTATAATTTTAATTTGTCTTAACTTTGGTGCATCGTGTGTCTTAGGTTATATTGTACTATGAAGCCAGCAGATCGAAGAAGTTAAGGCTGCCTTTGTGGAAGAGGCTGAATGTTGCGAATGTTTTAAAGTGGTTTTATTGTACCAAATTAATAAAGCTATGGTATATGGTACAACTTTATTAAGGCATGTATTGATGTTATTTCTATGGAATGAAAACATTTGGTTACATATTTTATTGGGATAATTACAAAAATAGACCATGGATCGAAGTGATTTTCTTTTTCTAGCCCGTACCCCGGGCAACTCGCCCCATATGATGACATGTGTCCCCAGTTGCCCAAAAAATGTCGATTGTTGCCCAAAAAAATACACAAGTTGCCCAAAAATACACAAGTTGCCCAAAAAATACACTTCTAGATTTCAGTTGCCCAAAAAAGTGTATGTTGCCCTTGACAAAAAAAATATTTTCCGATCTCGAGGTAGATAAAGAAAATCACTCAGTTGCTTGGGCTATTTTTGTAATTATCCCTATTTCATTTTATATTAGATTTATTATTTAAGCTCGTATCGCACACTCACTCAAAACTAATATTAAATTCGTGGAGTAGTTGATACATACTTTGATTGTGGCGAAAATTACGTAGTTGCCCATTTATGAAGAACCCCAAGATAATTCGCAAGAGTAAAACAAATGCTCATTTGGTTTTCTAAATATGTTCCTGAAATCCCGGATATTGAAATCGAGTAAGTAGGGTTAGTAGGAAGAAGAACCCCAAGATAATTCACACTCATTATCATGATCCGAAAATCTTGATAACCATGTGTCCAAATGTGTTTTTGTGGGTGCTTAAAGAGTAAAGGGAGTCCTAATTTTGAGGATCTAGCAAAGCCACAACCAGAGAAAGCTTTCTCAACATAATAACCCCTAAAAAACCTAACTTGGTTTTCAATCAGACAATCTTTCATGCATTATCCAATTCTTATGATAACCATCCACCACATTTATCCATTTTTCCCGTTTTGATTCCCCTAAAGGGTTTTGATTATTTCTTACCACCTTTGTTTAGTTGATTATATCATCTCAAAGCTTCTGTCCTTTTTTTTTTTTTTTTTTTTGATATGGTGAGACTAGCACGTAAGGAAAAGGTCGACATATTAACGATATAAGGATAATCATGGAAGCAAGTCATTATCAAAATTTTATTTGTAAAACAGTGAATATATTGTGTAAAACTTGTGTGTTTTTTTGTAAGGAATACCCGATTCCTATATGTATTTTATTTGTATTTTTTCTTTCATATTTGTTCTTCCCATGGGTTTTCACATCGTTAGTGTATGCCTCCCCCCTCGTTGGAATTTCGTTTATTGTATATAGAGTTTTATTGGGTATTGATCATCAAAAGATTAAACGTATTGAAGATGATGATAGGAGGAAAAAGTTTGCAAAATCTCGTAGGAGTTTTAAGTCTAAGTATGGTGATCGTAGTCGCCTTATCCGACGAAATTCTAAAGAGAAAAATGGCCAGGACGCGGATAACATATTTTCAAAGAGTCTTAACGATTTATTGTCTGACAAGAATTCCTTGATTAAGGAAACTCCAAAAGAAAGACGCGAGGTGAGTCTTAAATCTAATGTTGGTGGAGGTGAGTGTCCGTCCAATTATAAAGTTAAATTAGAAGAAGCAAACTTGAATATCCCTGAAGACAAAGAAGACGAACCACATCATGAAGCCGTGCAATGGACAGCAGATGGTCATAAGAATGTAATGGATCTTGGGCTTATGGAAGCTGAAAGAAACAAGAGGTTGGAGAATCTAATGGTGAGAAGAAGATCAAGGAAAAATATTGGTTTTCAAGAAGAATTGATGACAGAAAATAATAATAATATTCAAGTTTCTGCAATTAAAATTGCCAAAATGAACCCGTTTCTTGAAGAGAATTCATGCTCTAACAATAATATTCCTGGTTCCGCTCCATCTTTTATGTTAGCAGCCCGCAATCCCTTTGACCTCCCTTATGACCCACATGAAGAAAAGCTTGATCTTAGTGCGGATAACTTCCATGACGAGTTCTCGGTTGGTCATCAGAAAGAACCGGTATTTTGTAGGCATGAAAGCTTCAGTATAGGTGCTTTTTCGCATCCAGAAATCACACATGATAAACATGAAAGATCCTTTTGCAAGAATCTTGCAACCAAGCAGAAGAATGTCACAGGACTTGGTACTTCAACCGCTGGTAGGTACTATTTCACTCTTCTTGAAAGCAATATAAGATATGGTATAATCATACTATTAATTGTAATCAAATGGGATGTTTACATGCATTTTTGCTGTTTAAAATTGTGATAAATGGATAATGATCAGCTGATTCGTTGTTTGGAAAACTGTGATTTGTATAAAGAATTATGTGTAAACCAACTCTAAATGATTATCAAATTTAGTTTTGTGGCAACCACTCAAAAACTGACTATTTGAACTTTAAGAATTAGATAAACAATAGTACAAACTTATTTTCTAACAGATCATGGAGGTGACTACAAACATCTTAACAAGGATCATCCAATTTCAGGTGATAGTGTCCAGGGTAATAATCCAAAAGAAAAAGGTGAATCCTCTGTACAAGTGGTTAGCGTTCTTCCAAAAGAAGATAAAAGTGAATCAAAAACAAAAGAAATTGATGTGCACCTTGATCCTGCTAACGTAGAAGAAAGTGACATGGAAAGAAATGTTCACTGTCCTGAGCGAAAAGCTGATATCCATTTCTTTTATGGGAACTATAAGCGAGTAGGCCATGTTACAAGCAGTTCCATGCTTTCGGACTTGCAGGTTGAGGTTTCAGACGATGAATCTGCCCCTGTCCTAGATGATCTAGACACAGAAAGACATAACCAAGAAGCGGATTCAGAAGCTGTTAAAGAAGACGGAGAAAGAGACAATACGAACCCACAATCGATGAATTTGTATACGAGACAAACCAACCACTTACACGAATCATCTAGTGCTAGTCAGAGTTGGATGGCGCAAGCTGCACCTGATGGATTGACAGAAGTAGCTGTCGGTCAAGCTCCTGTTACCTCAAGTTCTCCCAAATCTGTCTTGCAACGATAGTTTTCATCTAATCCTAACTTTGTTAAGATAATAACATAAGAGAAGCTGACCCATAAGGTGGAAATGCATTTAGCGACAGAGATATAGTTAAGTTACAGGTTGGTGAAATTCCCTCCTAGAAACTACATGTAATTAACAGTTATTCACATGTGTAAGTAAATGGGTATCAGTGGCAGATCCAGGACTCCTGAGTAGGGTATGCACAATTTTTAATGAAGTTATCAATGTTTTAAAAACCGGACCGGACCGGCCGGTTCGACCAGTTCGACCGGTGTCCGGCTGGTCAGCCGGTTTAAAAAACCCCCGTTTTTATAAGTCCCGTTCACTGTTTAGAACCTGCCGGTTTTGGCCGGTTTTTCCGGTTCGACCGGTTCAACCGGTTTTGATTTTTTATTTATTTATTTTTTTTTTTTTGGGTCCGGTTTGGCCGGTCCGGTTCGACCGATCTCCGGCTGACTGACCGGTTCGATGAAAAATCCGATTTTTAAAACATTGGAAGTTATGTTAAAGATTTTTTTTTATCGAGTTGGGTTCTTCGGGTCGGGTTTCCCAGAATTTGGATTCGGTGTGATTGTTTCGCTTTCTTGGATTCAAAATACTTCGTAAAATTTGGATTATTTGAAATTAAATGGGTAAACGCACAAAAAGCATAATTTCATTTTATTAAACCTTATAACAACAAATTTAATAGCGAAAATTACTTATCTGCCCATTTATGGAAAGCAGTATCTTGCAGAGCCCATGCTTTCGAACCTTTTACAAATTTACCGAACTATGTCGCGTACAAATATACCCGACACACCCGACATGCACGTGTCCAATTGTTATTAAAAAAAATGTCGCGTATAAATATACACGACAGTACACGACATCCATGTGCATGTCGGGTGTGGAAGAACAAAAAAGAAATGTCAAACTTTAAACTTTTTATATTGGACTACGCACAAATTGTAAAAGGACTTATGTATAGTTACGTTTGTTGAAGACGTGGAAGAACAAAAAAGAAATGTCAAAATTTAAACTTTTTGGTCATTCTAACAACGTGACTAAAGGGCCATAGAGTCGAATTATTATTAGAGCACTCCCAACCCTAACACAGGGTTAAACTTTAACATACTGTCACGTCTGCTTTAACCATTTCACCTTTAACTAAAAAAAAACACCTTCAACCATAACTCACCTTAACTTACTTTTAAATCAAATATTTTCAAATTCAACCCCTAAACTTATAATAATACTTCATTTATTAAAAACTTAACATTCATTAAAAACATATTACATTACATACTTAATAAAAAAAATTACAACGAAATTAAAAAATAATAATAATAACAACGAAAAATAAATATCTACAACATAAAAAAAAAAAAAAAAAAAAAAAAAAAAAAAAAAAAAAAAAACTATTGACGAAGTTGGAGGTTGTATTTTTTCTTGATTCGGTCTTTTTCTTCGTTGATCCAACACTCTGGATCCTTCCTTTCAGTTTCAATCATCAAAAATTTCATTTCCTCTAACCTTGTTATCGTCTCGTCTTTTATTTGGGTCGCCCGATACGCGGCTTGGGTCGTTCCTCCCGTACTCGCTCACGTGCTCGTTCCTCCCCGAATAAGCTAGACGAGCTCGTTCCGCCCATACTCGCTCCCGTGCTCGTTCCTCCTGTGCTCTCGGATCTAGCTTTCTTTGAAGCACGCTTTGTTCCCATTGGTCGTGGTTGTTCATCACGGCCAAACAACGCCTCGTTTGTTTGGCTTGGGACATCGCCGGTTAAATCAACCCCTTCCGGCGCGTCCCATTTCATATGACCCCGCAAAACCTCCCATGCCTTCTCGTTGTTAAAAGGAGCGGTTTTGTGCTCGTCCCGATACATTTGTCTGGCACGTTTCAGGATATCCATTTCACTTTCCCCACTTTTTTCTTGGCGTTGGGAACGTTTGTAGTAGGCGTTGAACTTTGAGCAATCACGGTTCAACGTTTTCCATTTTCTTTGGATCATATACTTGCTTCTCTTTTGAAAATTGATTCTATTAAACTCATTTTTCACCCGTTGCCAAAATGTATCCTTGCTTTGATTTCGACCCACTTCTGAATCCTCCGTCGCGGTAACATAACACGACGCAAGTAATTTTTCCTCCTGTGGGTTCCAACATTTGATGAAGTCAGTGTTTTCTTCATCATCCTCCAAAGGTTCGGGGTCTTTTATTTTTTTGGCCTTTCGTTTGCCACCCCGTTTGTGTGGCTTTGGAGGAGACGTTGGAGTATCAGGAACATCATGGGTTGCGTTTTGAAATTGTTGTGAATGTTGGGTGAATTGAAGATTGGAGAAATTGGTGTTTAGGTTCGATTGTTTTTGTTGTTGTTCGTAAAATAGCATTTGTTGATGTTGTTCGTAAAGTTGTTAGCTCGACAAGCCAAGTGGGTTGTCGATTCAGTTGTTGGTTGATTGTGCGTTCGGGTTTGAAGATGACCCGGCGTTTGGGTTATTCCACCCGGTGTTTAGGAGATTAAAGAAGGTATCGTCGTCGTTTAGGTTGAAGCCGGACATTTTTTTTTTTTTTTTTTTTTTTTTGTGGAAGGTTGAAGATGAAAGTATATGATGTAGTATATTGATTTGTGGAACTGTGAAAAAAAATGTTGTGTTAATTGGGTATTTATAGGAGAGTGAAAATGGTTTTGAAATTTTTTTTTTTTTTTTTTTTTGGAATTAACGGCTAGTTTAGGCCGTTTTAGGGGGCAAAGTGATTTTTTTTTTTTTTTACACAACATACCCTTAACGCTGCGTTAACGCAGCGTATTTTCAACCCTTAACGTGGCTTTAACGCACCCATTTGGAACCTTAACGCAGGTACTGCATTACCGTTGGAACTGCTCTTAGGTAAGAATCAAAAAGGCAAAAAAGATTTATGAGCCCTACTAATTACAAATAATAGAGCTAGGTATGGTAGTCGTTATAGACTTATATAGTAGCTATATACATCCCAAATCAAGTCAGATTTTCTTTTATAACACTCATATAACACGGAAAAAAAAATAAATAAAAAAGATGCTCTATGCGTATGACGGTTCGGCCATGATGGATGACGTGAGGCATGGTACGGTACGGTACTATTGGCGGCGTTATAAGCCTAAAACGCACCGACAATGGTACATTTGGCGGAGTTGTAAGTAATTTTTTTACTATGTATTCATTGATTAATATTTTGTATTGATTTTTGGTGCATAAATGATTTGACTTTATTTAACTAACATGATGTTTTAGATATTATGCGTGTTTGGTAGCACATAATGACCCTTAAAATATGTGTCGTTGCTATATGTACAATGTCGTCTATCTATTTTCATCTCACAGTAACCCGTGAGGTCGTTCCTTCATTTTGATATTTATATTTTTATTAATAATAATTTTAGCCGTATTTAATTTTTTAACTTGTGTACCCGTAGGTTAAACTTATAAAGAGAAATAACATGAGTCGTTATTAAATGCGAATAATTAGAAAAGATTTTTTTTTCCTTCTGATATCCTTACTCACTCTCATAAAAAAAAAATATGACTCGTAAACATATGTATAATCTCGTGTATTCAATTACATGTCACAGTAACTCGTGTTTTTCTTTTTATAAGTATAATTTTGTGTAAATACAATATTTAATATATATGGGGGCTTTATTTTTAGAACTCTCTTAAGTGCGGGAACTGCGAGAACTCTTTTAAACCAATCAAAATTTTTTTAGCATTAAAAATTATTATTAATTCAAAAGGGTATTATAGTAAAATACAATTTTTATATTCTTTTTTATTTTTCTTTTGTTAAATCCGGATTTTAAATATTCCAAAATTTTCGGATTTTTTTTTTTTTTTTTTTTTTTTTTTTTTTTTTAGCATGGTTCCAAGTGCATATGTGTTTTTTGCTGAAAAAGATGAGGTGCATGTATGTTTTTTAAATAATGTAAATTTAAATATGTTTCTACTATATAATTGTTTACATTTTTTCTATCGACCTACCAATACTTTTGCCTAACCATTATTTTTTTTGGAAGTTTGAAACACAAATAAAAAAACATAAACATTTATAAAATAAAAAACAAGATTCATAAATTTACATGTTACATTCCATTTAATTACAAATAAAAAAAAACACATGAAATAATCGCATCTTTTAAAAAATCACAAATTATCTCCATGTATAAATATGTTCATCAACTTCTAGGTCTTCAATTATCATCATCTTCATTAATCTGAAAGAATAATACACAAAAATAATTAAACCACAAACAAATAGAAAATGAAATTTAATCACATATGCACCATTTAAAGCTAATAGATAAACATACATGTTCATAGAAAACATGTATATTCATAGAAAACATGCATGTTTTTACCATACACCTTAATAAAGCTAATAGATAAACATGCATGTTCATAGAAAACATGTATGTTTTTTTACCATACACCTTCATAAACATAATGGCTAAAGATGCATGTTCATAAAAAACATGTATGTTTTTACCATACATCTTAATAAAGCTAATAGATAAACATGCATGTTCATAGAAAACATGTATGTTTTTTACCATACACCCTAATAAACATACTGGCTAAAGATGCATGTATATATAAAACATTTATGTATATATAAAACATTTATATTTTTTCCATACACCTTAATAAAGCTAATAGATAAACATGCGTGTTCATAGAAAACATGTATGTTTTTTACCCTACACCTTAAACATAAATGTTCATAGAAAACAGAAAACATGTATGTTAACCTAAAACATGTATGCACCTTAAAACATTTATGCACCGTACCTTAAAACATGTATATACCATTTCTTAAAACACGTATGCACCAATTAAGCTAAAATCGGTAGACCCAACAATCGAAGTAATGAACACCCCTACCCTATATAGCAGATCGAAATACACCGTTTAATTAACACCCCTATACAGCAGATCGAAATAAACCGAACATAGATCGAAACAAACACAACACATATCATGTTTATTTTTTATCACATATCGAATAAACCGAATAGATATAACAGATCGAAATAAACCAAATAGATACCTCATATATTGAACAAGATTCGGTGTACAAGAACGAAATAAACCGAATTGATATTTATTTTATATTACATATTGAACACAGATTGAACAAGATCCGAAATTGAACAAAATCATATTTACCTCACATATTGAACCCATATCATATTTATTTTAAATCAAATCTTATCTAAATTAAATTAAATAATTTTTATAACAACTTTTTTTAATGTTTTTGGGAAGGAGGCGGTAGTGTTTTTGTTTTTTTTTTTTTTTTTTTTTTTTAGGTTTAACCATTCAGAAAATAAACAAAAGCAACAAACCGTCATCTTCGAAACTTGCGATACATGAATGCGATCTTGTATCAGATTCGTGAAACCAATCAGAAAATAATCATCAATAGTGTGTTAATAAATTCTGAAAGATGGGAGGATATGAAAGAGATGTGTGATAATTTTTCTTCAAGTGATGTATCAAGAACAATCGTGATGAAGGATGATGGTGTTGGTTTTGATGATGAATCAGATCTAAAAACAACAGAGAGAAAAAACCTGTGAAGTGTGAACAAATAATTTTTCATATCCCGATAAATATGAGACGGTTTTTGAAAAGACTAGACGTAAACTTCCAATAATACCCTTTTAAATTTCCAATCAATGGCTTAATCTTTCAATTAGTTACATTAATGGCACAAGTCATTTCAACCCTTAGATCAACTAATCCAACGGTTTAAAATGGGTTCTCGCAGTTCTCGCACTTAACAGGGTTCTGAAAATAAAGTTACACTTAATATATAATGATAATAATACTTATAAATTACAACATCATATTGCCATTATTCTTTATAAAATATAAAGTATAGGGGGTCTAAAATCTAAGACGTATTTATCAAAATTATAAAATTATTAAAGAACATAAAAACATATAATTATACTTAATTCAATATACTTTATTTAAAATTTAATCACTAAGTTTATTAATTAATCACTCATTTTTTAAGTTTTTCTGTTTACAAATTTGACACATATGATTTTACGGATATTTTATAATTAGACGGAAATTAAAGAGTTTAATCAATAGAAATACTTAATTTTGTCACATAAATAGAGCGATGAACTACATTAGTCCTATTGCCAATTGTAGGGTTCCGACCTTGTGGCATTCTCCTATTATATAAGAGATGAATGGAATTTAATGGCATTATATGTTTCTCCAGTTAATCAGGTAAATTTGAATGAAATCTTAAGGCCAATTAGAACCGTTTATGTATATTTACTTATATATGTTTTTTCCAATTATAATGTCGATATTAACTTTTTTTTAACAAAAAACAGTTGTCCTTAGATATAGAAGTACCGGATAATTTGCAAAGTACCAAGACTTTAAAAAGTCTAAAAATATGTCCGGGCATACTCGAGATTCGAAAAAATAATAATAATAATAATAAAAAGGATCCCGCGTACATATGTACCCGAATTTAACTTTTCAAATTTAGAACTTTTTAATAATTACAAAAACCACCCCTTAACTTTTTTATATAACAAACTTTATTCGTCAAATATTTAGTAAATATCTATCGAATTTTTTAATGAAAAAAATATCGTTGCGAAGAGCTCTAAATTACAAACAAAACAAGCCCAATATTTACATGCTTTTGACGTACGTACGATTTTATAAAAAATGTTGAAGTTTGATATATATATATATATATATATATATATATATATATATATATATATATATATATATATATATATATATATATATATATATATATATATATATATATATATACAGAGATTTTTTTTAAAAAAAAAAACTTTCAAAACACACTCTTAAACCACAGGGGCCAAAGACGTACAAAATTCTATAAAATAGGAATATCGTTTAGAAATGAAAACGTAAAATTTATAAACTAAAAACGGTATCCTTTTTAATCATAAAACAAAAATTGGCAACTTTTTTTTATATAAACCAAAAAAATGTATTCATAAATTAACAACATTACGTATGAAATATAAAACGTAAACGTACGAAATAAAAGTATACACATTCATAAACTTTTTATAAGCTTTTTATAGAACTAGACATGACTAGCCCTCGGTTGAAATGTACAAAATTCATAAACTTTTTATTTCGTACATTTACGTTTTATATTTCATATGTAATGTTGTTAATTTATGATTAAAAATGATACCGTTTTTAGTTTATAAATTTTACGTTTTTATTTCTAAACGATATTCCTATTTTATAGAATTTTGTACGTCTTTGGCCCCTGTGGTTTAAGAGTGTGTTTTGAAAGTTTTTTTTTAAAAAAGAATCTATATATATATATATATATATATATATATATATATATATATATATAGTTTTCAAAGCCCGCCCTATGGGCGGGAATGACTTGTAATTTTACATTTTAATTTGATCATGTATTGGTAAAGAGACATGCATATATACAATTTAATGCATATATACATTTTAATTTATTTGTTTTTTAGATTAATTTTAGATTTTAATTTAGTCATATTGTTTGGATAGTATTATGTCACGAAAATTAATTTGTATATACAATTTAATTATATTTACAATATGATTATTGTTAATTTTTTTATTATTATTTTCGTTGGTTTTGTTGTGTAAATTTATATTGTATTTTAGTCATAATTTAAGATGGGCGGGCATGACTTATAAATATCGTTTGAAGGTATTAGTTAACGAATAATAAGATATAAAAGAATGGTTTTTTTCTTTTATGCGTTAACAATGGAAATTAGTTGGTCGTTATTAATTATTGAATAGTTAAGAGGTACCATTTTTTTCTTAAATTCCTTTTGCTTAGAATGGCTATACAAACATCCATGCACAATTTGAACAAAGTCCTTCAAGCAATTTGAGGATATTTGAATCATCAACCTGTCAGCTATATAATTGTAACAGTTTTATAGTAAATAAAATATAGCAAGATAAAGCTAAAAACAATTCATTGTGGAGTAAATTTTACAAAATTTATTAATTAGAAGATTAACAAATTAGGACAATAGGACCCATTTGGCATATAAATGGGTCATTGGGGATCCCATATCCTCGTAAGTGTTCACACAAGGTGATAACAAATCATATTAGTCGTGAACTCACCATTCTATGTGATATACATCGGTGTATTATTGTATCTGTGCTTGAGATAAGTCACCATCAACATAAAAGTGTATTTTCTCTTAGTTACTCGCATTGTTTTGTTTCTTGCTCGCTTTGCCACATTACCAATTCACTTCGTAGATCCCATCGCTTTGCCATTGTTTGAGTAGTTGATAATGAACTACGTGGGTTATATGTGTTGTGATCTAGACTTGAGATGGACTTATTTAACCTTTCTTGTCTTCAACATGGTTGTCACCTATAAGCCCATAAATACATCAACAAACATCCGATAAGCACAAAATAAAAAGATCAATATTTGAAAATAGTAATTTGAAGGCCACGTACAATGGAATGACCTGTTATAAAACTCACCCGTTTTAACCTATAGCCTAACCCGGATATTTTGCCCCACTAAATTTATGTGTATGAAGTAAAATGATATGTGTGCATATTACTACCCTTATTTTTATTGTACATATGACATTCTTACAAAGCACAAATTACTGAATTCACTTGAATGAAGTTATTGGTTAATCTCACTACATGCAGACCTGGTTCTTTTATCTATATATTTGATCCTAACTGGAAAGAAACATATAGGAAGCTTAATAAGGAACTCCATTTTTAGTATTATTTTGTAGTAACGGTAGTTACATATATGTATTAAGAAGAATCTTTACCTGTATTTGTGTTCAAATTAGTATTTGTAGCAGTAGTACCAAACATTTTGGCTTTTTTCGTGTTACCTTTCCAGATTTAAATGAAAATGGGCATTCTTTTAATCAGTTCAAATAGGTTCAGGAAATACAAAATGTCATCAAAAGAAACAGAAACACGTATGCTACTTATCTCACTGGAATGCTACGCGTATATGTGAGGAATCAAGTTAGTCTAAAAATAGTTATTTTGAATTATCAACTTAATGATTCCCATTGCAAGCGACCCAAAAAACAAACAACCTTTTATTTGCATCGTTTTAAACACACTATATTAGCACGGGTACCTTTGTTAGGATTTCTCGATCGATACACGGTTAAAGTGGTTAAACCTTTTGTACTTTGTGTATGTGATACTTGAGTTAATATGATCAAGTACGCCGAATTTACTTAATCTTATTGATAATGATACAAAGGTTTGATGTTGTTCTTGTTGTATGTTTTAGTAAAGTTCTAAGTAAGCACACAGTAAGCACACTTGACTATTAAGCTAAAGATCTTCTTTTATAGAACAAGAAGATCTTTACAATATATTGTTAAGTCACATCAAGTCTAATCGAACTACTTGCTATCTTATCTTATGTGTGTAAGTAACTAAGATACAACATGTATCTATGTTTACAACTTGTTCTGTGAGAATAAGATAAGGACTGAGCACATGGGGTAAGATATTATCTACCGTGTATATTTGACTTTAGTCAACCAGATTTAACTTTGAACGACCAGACTTAATTCTGTATTCACCAGAATTAATCACTAGCAGACTTAATCTTCAACGACCAGACTTAACCAGGTAGCAGACTTAACCACGATTAACACTAGCAGACTTAACCACCAGACTTAATCACTTAGAGAATTTCCCGATACTTAATCTTCAAAATATTTAATTCCCAACAATCCTCCCCTAAACATGTGAATTCTTTCCAACATGTTTTCTGAATTGAATTTCTAATTGTGAGGATCTTTCAAACACTTCTCTGTTCTGAGAGATCAGTAACTCATCTGCTTTCTGTTCTTTGACTTTAACAATATCAATACACATCTATAGTCTTCAAACATTGACCTAAAAGATAGTGCAATTTCCTTGGATGGAGGAATTATAAGAGGCAATGGTGCTGTGTATCTTGGATGCTTGTTTCAACAAGTGAAATCATCTTTCAGCATGCCTTTGCAAGTGATGAACAAACGTAGTGAACTGAAATTGAAACTGAAAGCTCCTAGATAGAACTTTCTCCTTTGAAATGCTTCATCCCTTCTGAATATATAAAATACACCAGAATGGTGAACTTTCTGTTCTTGTCATTTTCAACTTCCATATCATCATCTTGTATGCTCTTGTCTTTTCCTCCCTTTCATTGGTTAATCTTCCTTGAGATATTTCTCCCCTGAGTATAACATTTCCTCCCCAGTGAGTGTCTTTCCTCCCCTGTTTGGAAGATTTCTCACCATCATCCCATCATCATCTGATCTACCAATTAGAACTTGTTTTCAAACAATGTTGTACATGAAGCCATCAATTCCTTAAGAGTTTAAGTTTCTGACCTCATCACTTCTAGGTGTGTTAACTCCTATGAGAGGTGATTCATTGGACATTTAACTCATGATCCATCAATGGATGGTTTTTCTGAATCCTTTGAAAATCCTTGTTTAAGAAATTATTTGACTTAGCAATATGTTCATGATTTTAGAATTGAAAAATCATACTGCTTTCAACCATTTTGAAGGGATTAAGTGTGTAACAGACACTTAATCAAAATTTCGGTTTAAAGCAACCTCTGGTTGTATGAGAACCAATGTTTTTCAGTTATAAATAACTGCCTGTGTAAAGATAAACCTATTCAAAAGGCTTTCTTGACAGAGTTTCCAGCTCATAGCAATTGTTGCCTCTAACACAAGTGTTAGATTCACTTTTACTAGTTGTTCTTTCTATCAGATGTCCTTAAACTTGCTCATTATACTTAAAAGTATAAAATGATAGAAAGTGAGTTGTATCAGTTACTATCTGATCAACTAAGTCATCAATTCAATGTGAAATATCATAATCAAGCTTCAAGAAAGAAGTTTTAAGGAGGTTTGAAATTCCCAAACTCTTTCTATCATAAACCTATTATGTTAGCAACTTTGTATAACATTCTGCTGCTTCCATTTCACTTGAAACATCTTTTTGCTCAAAGTTCATTCCTGAAAATGTTAGTCCAAAACCAAGAAACAATATGCAAAGCATATGTCTTATAGCAGCATTATCATATGACTAACAGAATAAACTTTTACAATTTACTAGTATCATTACCAGTAATTCTGAAACCTATTCCTTCTTTGATGGTAACATATCCAATGATTTAAAAATGTGATATGTTGTCAGTTATGTGTCTTGAACATTCATTATTTGAGTATCCATGATATCCTTGTTTAGCATTTGAATGTTCCTGCACATGTATAAAGAAATTAGTTTTCTTTGGGGATCCAAGCCATTACTGACTTGGATCTGCCTCTTGCATCAATGTTATCAATTCCTTTTAAAATGATTGATGCTCCAATGGGTTTAATTGGTCTCCAAACCCAACATATACGCTCGTATATGCCTTATAAAAAGGGTGATATTTTTTGTTAAAAGGTGACTGTACAACTTTGTATTTGATCGGCTTATTTTTGATAATGTTTATCAGTTCATTAGTTAGTTTTGGTCATCGGTTAATTTTATTTATCAGTTATTTTTTATAATATTCATCAGTTCAAGGTAGTATTGTTCATCAGTTCATCAATGTTTCTAATAAAAACACAATGTTTATCAGTTCATCAGTTATTTTTGATATTAATATATTATTCACCAGTTATTTTTTATAACGTTCGTCAGTTATTTTTTATAATGTTCAGCAGTTTTCAAAAAAATGACGTTCATCAGTTATTTTTGATATTGTTCATCGGTTATTTTTTATAACGTTCACCAGTTATTTTTTATAATGTTAAACAATTTTCAAAAAAATAACGTTTATCAGTTATTTTTGATATTGTTTATCAGTTATTTTTTATAACGCTTATCAGTTATTTTTTTTTAGAAAAAATAATGTTCATTAGTTATTTTTGATATTGTTCATCAGTTATTTTTTATAAAGTTCATTAGTTATTTTTGATAACGTTCATCAGTTATTGTTCATCTTTAACGTGCAATGTCTCACTCATATCATATCGGATTTGAGTGATTCAAATTTCTAGGTAAAGAATAGCCAAAAAACTACAACTTTCGTGTTTTAAGTTTTGCAAAATTCGCCCTTTAAACTTGACAAAATTATAGCCAAAAATACCGAAAATTTTAAGAAAATCAACACCCACTTAAAAAGTTGAAAAAAAAATTGCGATTCATATATCATAATGCATACCAAATTTAAGATAATTAAATTTAAAAAATTATGGTGAAATCAGTTTTTCATAAAAATTTGTCGTTTGAAAGTTATTTACGTTTGAAGTTTTGGGGTGAAATAAAAAAACAGATTAAAAGTACCAAAATACCCTCTGACTGATTTTAATAAGAAAAAAAAATGAAAGGAGTGGGTGGGGGACATGTGTGACTAGATGATAGGCTTTCTATACTTTTTAATTTTTTCCAATTTTTAGTATATCGCATCTCACCCATAAACACACACGAAAAAGTAAATAAAATGTGTATCAACAATATAGTTGATATCTTAGGCATTTTGGTTTGTGCTCGTTTTAAGTTATTCGGGGTAACAAAGTAATTACTCAAGACTGATAACACTTTTTTCAGTTGATACAAAATGGCAGCATTAAATCACTCCATGAATGTTACAAACAAGTTTACAACAGTTGTTTTTTTTTTTTTTTTTTTTTTTTTTTACAAATTTTTTTTTTTTTTTTTTTTTTTTTTTTTCCTACACACATCCTTCTAGTTGAGATCTCGAACTTATAATTGTTTGTTTAAATGACTAAATAACTAGTGGTGGTGCTTGCTTTCATTTCCAAGTAAATTAATTGACTAATTTTGCTTTCATTTCCTAGATGTATACTTATTTCTGGTGGTCTTTATTTGCAATTACTAAGTGGGTTTACCAATTCTTGTCTTTACCACTTCTCAGTTCTCACAGAACAAATTAGAAGTGCATTATTAGCTTTTATTTTAACAGCATCCTTTTATACCAAAGAGGTGCATTATTAATAAGACCAAGAGTAGTGGGCGTTGAAGTGGGCTTAGTTGCCCTTTCAATGCCCGTTGGCCCACCCCCTTCAAGCGTTGAAGCCCGTTGAAATGGCAAAATAATAAACGCCCATTGATTGAACAACGGGCGTTGATCTATTCTTTGGTCAAATATAGCCGTTTAACGGCTATATTTATTAATTAACTCTTTTTTTTTTTCTTTTTTTTTTTTTTTTTTCTTTTTTTTTTAACTTCAACTTTCCCTATTTAAATCTAACACTTCTTTTTCATTTCAACGCACAATTCTACAACTTTCTTTCAACAAAAAAAAAGGCCGTTTTCAACAAAAAAAAAATGATTCGCTGGCCATTCAATGGAAATGATTCGAGTAGTGATTCAAGTTCCGACGAATTTGAATCCGAAGTTGTAGCCGTTTGTACGAGTGCGTTAAACCTTATGGCGACTTTTGTTCACCGAAGCGTTAGTCAACGTCGACCGTTTCAAACAAGACAAGTTATCATGCGCGATCGTGAAGAAGCTCATAACCGTTTGATGCGAGATTATTTTAATGAGAATCCCCGTTGGCCGCAACCAAGAGTTTTCAAACAACGTTTCCGAATGTCTAAAAGGTTGTTCTTACGTTTGCGTGACGATTTGGAAAGGGAAGTCGGGTACTTTAAACAAAAATCCGACGCACTAGGGAAGCTTGGATTCACCACAACGCAAAAGTTGACCGCCGCCATACGGATTTTGGCGTTCGCACAAACGTCCGACATCAACGACGAGTACTTGCACATGGCGGCTAAAACTATTCGAGACACACTTAGGGAGTTCGCAATCGGTATTATATTTTTTATTTAACGTTTACTTTTATTTAACGTTTATTTTTATTTAACGTTTAGAATTATTTATTTTTTACATTTAAGCATATGTTTTTAATATTGTAGCTATTTGTGAGATATACGGTCGTCGATACCTTAGAAAACCGACTTGGTTCGACCTACAGAAAATATACGAGGTGCACGAAGACATGCATGATTTACCCGGTATGATCGGTAGCATAGATTGTATGCATTGGCAGTGGGAAAGATGTCCTACGGCTTGGCGTGGCCAACACACTCGGGGTGATCAAAAGGGACCGACGAAAATACTTCAAGCTGTTTGTTCACAAGACCTTTGGTGTTGGCATGCATTCTTTGGCGCAGCCGGATCGAACAATGATCTCAACGTGTTACAACAATCACCTCTCATAGAGGACATTGTTTCAGGTAAAATGTCAACCGCATCTTTTTACGCCAATAATAATTACTACCCGTACGGTTATTTTTTGGGCGATGGTATATATCCCGAACATAGCTACATCGTAAAGACTTTCACCGACACTGTGGATGAGAAAAGATTGCATTTCAAAAAGCAACAAGAATCGGCAAGAAAAGATATAGAACGTTTCTTTGGTGTTCTCAAGCAACGTTGGGCGTACATAAGAACTCCTTGCAAATTATGGTCGACTGAAACGATGGAGTACATTATGGAAGCATGTATCATTTTACATAATATGATTTTGGAAGATGAGGGTAACGCATACTGTCAAGATTATAGACCCGAAGCAGTGGAAGAAGATTAAAATAGAGAACAAGCACCCATGGAAGTCAGATTACAAAACAGCAGGTATATGCGAAGTGCCGACGTTCATAATTCTCTTAAAGCGGATTTGGTAGAGCATGTTTGGGCACGAAAGCAACGTAGGGTACCACTGGTGAAGTTGAGGATGAAGAAATAGCCGACGAAGAGGTTGAAGACTTGGGTGACGAGCCAGTTGTAGATTTGGGTGACGACGAGGAAGATTATTATGCGAGTGACGACTACGACGATGCATACTATAGCGACGAATGAATTATTTTATGTTTATGTTGTGTTATTTCTAAATTTGGAATAATTTGTAATAAATTTGTTTAGAAAAAAAAAAGTGTAATGTTTAATAAATAAAAAAAGGGGCGTTGAAGCATTACTCCCATTTAGCTTCAACACCCAAATTCTCTCACTGCCACATGTCATCATTTGCCCCAACCCACATTACTTACCACTACTCTTGGTCTAACACCAAGAGATTATGTAGTTTCATGACATCTACCGTCCCAAACACGAAGTTATGGCATAACGTAAGTGTGTGTGTGTGTTATATATATATATATATATATATATATATATATATATATATATATATATATATATATATATATATATATATATAGGGGGACTTTCTTACGAGAACCATTTTATCTGCGAGAACTGAGAGAACCACAAAAAACATACATGCACGCCTTTTAAAATAAAATAAAAATACATGCAAATCATCAATAATCGTAAGTATCCACCTATGTTCTTCAATATCATCATGAACTCATCATCTTTTTTCACAAAAACCTTACACAAGGCCGCAATATTGTCGTTGCACGCCTTATAAGAACATACATGCACACCTTCAAAGAAAAATGTTGTATTTCCAATTTCTTATCAAATTCTTTAGAACAACTATGTTTTTTTAAAAACATATATGTTGTTTTTAGAACATATGTGCAAAAATACAATTATTGAAGGCGTGCATGTATGTTTTTGGTGGTTCTCTCAGTTCTCGCAGATAAAATGGTTCTCGCAAGAAAGTCTCACTATATATATATATATATATATATATATATATATATATATATATATATAACGTATATATATATATATATATATATATATATATATATATATCGTGAATCAACTATCAAACAATACATCGATATCGATTTTAATAATTTGTAAATGAAATATGACACTACTGTACAGTGAAGTTGTAATCTCATCTTTACAGCTAAATAGTTAATTAACTTTTGGATTTTATGGCCCGTTTGGTTTGTTGATAGGAAAAACAATGGGTATTGGATTTAGTATGGGGTAGAATGACAATAGATATGAAAAAGTGTATGATTACGATTGTTTATGTTTGGATGAGAAAATATGGTATGAAAAAGTGTATAGATATTTAAGTTTTGTAGTGGAAAAAATAGGGACCCACGGGAATGGATTTCATAAACACCAAATTGGTGTGTAATGAATCTATGACTATGATATACCCACTTTATTACTGGGCCCACAAAACAAACAATATGAATGACTTTCAAAGCCATAGTCTCATTTCCATAGTATCCAACCAAACGGGGCAAGACGTTCAGGATTTCTCCATTGGGTATCAGTTTCTTACTTTCTTATAGTCTTTGGGCTAATATATTTGGACCCAATTATATATTTAGTTTTTTTCATTTGATTGCAAGTAAGCAATTGTGCAGAAATCCAAATGATTCATCGTTTTTCACAGTTAAAATTACAAACCCTTAACTTTCCAATCATATATCACACATAATTTTTGAACTTCTAAATCATTATAATCTATTCATAAAAGTTGAAGAAAATATGTAAATTTCTGTTTAATATTCAAACTCGCTTGATATCACATGTGATATATAAGGGTAAAGACCATAAAATAACAACTTACTTTCTCCATTTTACCGAGATGAAACACGTACTTTTTTATCAACATTTAAGCCAACGAAACTATCAAGTATTGTTCCGAGATGAAACACGTACTTTTTTATTAACATTTAAGCCAACGCAACTATCAAGTATTGTTCCGATATCAACAAAAAGTTGTTTAAGAAGACAAGGGTAATATAGTCATTTCAAGTATTATTTAATTATTTTATACAACTTTTTGTTGATATCGGAACAATACTTGATAGTTTCGTTGGCTTAAATGTTGATAAAAAAGTACGTGTTTCATCTCGGTAAATTGGAGAAAGTAGGTTGTTATTTTATGGTCTTTACCCGATATATAACACTAACTTGTATATGCGAACAATGAAATGATGTTGTAAAATGGATATAAGTATCATTTTTCAGTACAAAAAACAATGCATCTCTTGGAGTTGTATACAAATACTTATGCCCATTTTACGACAACCTCTTGAATGTTCGAACTTACAGATTAGTGTTATATCACATGCGATATATCAAATGAGTTTGAATATCAGTACAAAAAACAGTGTATCTCTTGGAGTTGTATACAAATACTTATGCCCATTTTACGACAACCTCTTGAATGTTCGAATTTACAGATTAGTGTTATATACTTATATCACATGTGATATACTAATATTATGTGTGATATATGGTTAGAAAGCTAACGATATGTATTTTTCGATGCAAAAAAAATAAAATAATAAAAAAAAAAAAAAAAAAAATAAAAAATCTTTTAGAATTTTAGAAAACTACTTATACTCAATTTATGACACCATGTTAAATGTTCGAAATTACAGATTAGTATTATATCAAATGTGATACATCAACGAGTTTGACTATCAAACAAAATTCTTTTATTTTCTCCGACTTCTATGAATAACTGTATTGATTTTGAGGTTCAGAAATTATGTGATATATATGGTTGGAAAGCTAAAGATATGTATTTTTAATAGCAAAAACTATGAATCATTTGAAGTTCTACACAAATACTTTATGCCCAATTTACAACAGAATGTTTATTGTTCGACTTATAGATTAATGTTATATTACACAGATAAATCAAGCAAAATACTGTACAAAGAAAAAAAAAAGATATCGAAAGTATATGAAAACGTCTCTCTATTGAAAGATAATTAAATGCTCGTCATGATGATGTAATATGTTAACAAATTACGAATCTTTATATATGAAATTTAAAGAAATGGGGTAGAAGTGGGTTTTAATTAAACAAATCATTAATCTTCGTTATTTTTTTATTATTTTTTTTTAAATAAGTGTTCGAAATTTGTTCCTTAATATGCATGAAAAATATTAGTTATTTACGAAATGTCGGTGACTTAGTAATCTTTTGATTCTTTTGTTTTAATTAACTTGGTTTGGTACTTGGGTGTTGGGTCTTTGGGTTATTTTCAGGCCCAATTAGAAAGTTGGATATTTCAGTTTGGTCATTTATCTTCGGTCTTATGAACGCATGCTAGGGATTTTGTTGTTAGAGTTTGTGGATATAAATTAATATTTGTATGTCCGGTTTTGAACCTGAGACTCGGGATTGCACACAATACGTAAGAGTTTCAATGGATTGAATAAATTAAATATATTTTATATTTTATATTCATTCATTTTACAAACGAATAACTTAACGGGTGTTAGTACTTAACGGAGTTAGAGATAACGGTCGTTAAAGGACTAATATTGCAAAAGATGGAAAGAAGAATCTATAACTCCCAAGGGGAGCTAAAAGTTGGCCGATCCCTTCTATTAGGGTGAGGGTCGGTTTAGTTGGCTTAGGGAACAAGTTAAGGGAGTCTATAAATACAATCCTATTGTGTTTCATTAATCCCTAATCTTGTTCCAAGTGAAACCCTAATTCTCTTCTTCTTTTTCTCTATTGTAGCCAATCGACATTCATCTCTATCACCTAGGGTTTTGTCGATTTGCTTCAACCAAAGTTAGGGTTTTGTTTGTGAATTAGAACCTAGCTTTTCTCAATGAAACGCTAGTATTACGTGTGTACAAGAACGAGTAACAAGCTTACTTTAGCTTGTGGTGACTTACCCTATTCGACCTTAATAAAGTCGATCCATCCTTAAACCCTAGTTAGCTTGTGTTATGTGTTTAATTTGCTACATGTTTTAAGATAAATCTAAAATTAGGGAAGGCCCTAATATATTTTAATTAATTGGTTATGTGCAATGTGGTATTTAATTAATTAAAACTTACGCGGCCAAGTTATTTGGCGTCTGTGGTCCATTGGGCACAATGAGCTCGAAAACCAATGGGAGTTTTATTAATTATATACATTAAAAATTCACATAGAAAATTAATAGGATTTATCAAAAGGTTTGCATGTGGCTATATGATATTGTTAATGATCATATATGTGTTATTTAGTGTTTATTTATTTTTTATTAATTACTTGATCTTTGTGTTTAATTATGATGGATTGAAAACATCAAAGAGGGTAATTTTTTTTAATAAAAAATAAATGAACCTAATAACTATGAAACCTTTGTAGTAAAATATTTAATTGCCAAGTCTTATGTGCCGATAGTGGTTCGCTTCGCACGGTAATTTGCTCCCAGGCGAGACTAGCAATTAATAATTTATTACATAAATTGTTTTAAGCTTTAAATCTTAAAGTTTTAATTGATTGATGCTACTGTACAAAAGTGGTCGAAGCGGCGGACCTATTATTGACAAACTATAAAGTGGGTATAAGGAGGCTTGACATTAAATTGTCATCCGAAAGGGGCGCGTTTTTAATTAGCTTCGGCGGACGTTTGCCCCTCCGCTCGCCTGTGCGTCAATAATAGACTTACCAAGTACACCATGAAAAAGTACGAAGCATCTTAAGGCAATGTTGTAAGTTTCTCAACGCCATCAATTAAATTTTGTTGATTTAAGCTGCAAATGAGTAAACAATTTTTTGTAGAAAACATATGATACAAAGATGAATGCATGACATCTTTGTACATATTTTTTTGATTACACATCAAAAATTTAATACCCTTAAAATTTAAGTAATATGCCATCCAACTAAAAAGGAAACACCTAAGGTTTCATCCTACATCACTAGCAGCCAAAGCTGAATGTGATGTTCAAATGGTGGTTGTTTAAGGGTAAATTGAGTACTTTCATTGCTAGCAGCCAAAGCTGAATGTGATGAAACGACGTCAATTTACAGTTTCTTAAGTTGGTTAACTTAATTGAGCACTTTCATCACTAGCAGCCAAAGCTGAATGTGATGGAACGGCGTCAAGGCATAAAGATTTGGGGATGAAACATGCTTACATTTGCAACTGAGGTTGGCATAATATGTAAGTCCCATGATTCTAGGAATTGAAATTGGATATTGGCAATTGAGTGTAGCTCTACCTTATTGAGTACTTTCATTGCTAGCAGCCAAAGCTGATGTGATGAAACGACGTCAATTTGGATCCCAATTTTCAATGAAAATTAAATGGCTAAATTTTATTTACCGTGGGTGTTTAATTTTCTTGAAAAGTTATTATCGAAAATACTAAAATTGAATTTTGAAAATTCTTTTAATGTATTTAATGCAACGTGAAAACCGTAAACGTAGGGTTTTCTTTTAGTGAAAAGTTGATCTGCACCCGTAGGGGTCTTAGGATAGAGTCAACTTGACTAAACGAATAAACCTAATCTACTTTTCGTGTGAAGAGTAAGACTTAATCCTATTCTTTTTCATGAATGAGAAATGTATAATAGGAAAATTAGAATTGTCTAAATTCTAAGAAATAACTCATTGCGAATTTCTTATGAAATTGCATGGTTAGGAGTTATTAAATTAGAAGCTAGACTAATTACCGCAAAAGTGGTAAAAGGCAAACTAGAATGTTTGATCTAGTTGTTGTGCTTTAACCATTTAAAGGTGCTACATACCATAGTGGTGATGGTAGACCTAAATTGAGGAAGAAATTGCATGCCCAATTTTCTCAAGTTAATTGTATTGATGGATATTCCATCATTAACAAAGTAGAATACATTCTTTGAGTACCTTAGTAGCTGTTACGTAAGGGATCACTCAAAGGTGTAGGGAAGTAAACAGCACGCTATTTGCTTTCACTAGCTTTGAAACATTTATAATGTTGTCAAATCCAGTGGGAGCATAGTGTTGTAATTACTGAATAATGAGTTCATGTAGTGATCTTTAATTCAGTGGGAGCTACAAGTCTTGATATCTTGGTAGTAACCTAGATTATCTCTAGAATCTCTTGAGATAAATACTTTCCAAATATAGACACTTGTGGTATTAAGGATAGTCGTGTATGTTTCCTTACTAGACGAGGTGAATCTATAACTACTTATATCTATGACATAAATCATATTGATCAAATAAGCAAACGAGTGATGTGTTGTTTATCTGATACATGGTGTTGTTCCATGCACAAGTGGGAGATATATTTAAAGTGTGCAAGCAACAACACAAAAGAAATATGATTTAAAGGTTTCTCTTAACTGTAAGGTAAGAGACTAATGTTCTAATGTATTTTAAATACATTCTAATAATAGAACACTTGGAGTTAATATCTACTTTCATTACTAGATATTAATGACAAGGTAAATTACATACTTTTATTATTAGCAGCCTCGGCTGATGTAATGAAACTATGTTAATTTACAAGTTTCTAAATTAGAAAATTATTATAACAAGTGTCAATATGATAATAAGACTACTTCAAATGTGAATATTTATGTATTGTTAGAATGACATAAATAAATGAAGTAATCTAATACTACTTCAAATTTGAATATTTATGTATTCTCGGAATGACATAAATACATGAAGTAATAAATTAACTTGAAATTACGATTGAAACCAAATAGTGGTGTTCATAATTACTTTAGTTATAAATGTTTATATTGTAGATATAAACATGAAGTCTTTTGTTGCTATAAGACTTATAACAAAGTAAGGCGTTATCTTGTTATGTTTTTTTTTAAGACATATACAAGAAGTCATTGAGTTGATCAATGATTTATAACGTAGATTGGGATTATAACAATTTATGTCTTCTTGGTAAGACATAGACATGAAGTGACTTGATCAAAAGGGCACTTATGTTATAAAGCATGCAATTGGCTAGAAAAATCTATTGTACCATTAAATGACTTAGTTGGTAAATAGGTAAGCCAAAAACGAAATATATTTGTCTCACATATTGTAAGATTAACTTACAATATTAATCTTAATGAAATACATAGTGTTTATGGTATGTTCAGTTAGGAGAATCAAACTCTTGTTATATTGTTTGATTTAAGATAACTATATCTTCTATTCTTCCTAAAAGAAATCAAAGGTTAGGAAATTGAGTATGGATTGGATATACTCAATTTGACTCCAACCTAGAAGATTAATAAGACGCCATTTAATATGGAATGTGATCAATCACATTAAGTCTTAAAATTGAAGTTCAGACTTTGTTAAACTACTTGTTGGGTAGGTTAATTAACAAATTAAGATTAGGAACTGTCAATATATATTTGTAAAAGTCCCAAAAGAGAACAAGTTGTGTTGCTCTGTTTGCCAAGTATTTATAGATATTCTATAAATTGCTAAAGGCAAGTGGGAGTTTTATCTTGATAAGATAAAATTACAAAATACGCAATCTTCTAAATATGCTAGCAAAATCATAATGAGGATTTAACATGTTAGTGTTAAATCTCAAAGATGATAGAATTATCATTTCATAGATCCGCAAGGATATCTCAAATATTTGTAGAATATGTTGAGGGTTATGAGTTACAGGATCGTGATATGCCTGTTAATAAATTGCAAATGTTTATTTGGCAAATTACTCATACTATGAATAATAAGATGCAGTCCAAGAAGATAACTAGTTTGGAAACGTAGTTAATCTTGAACTCTATAGTTACATTATAGAATGGAGATGAATTTCTACAAAGGAAATGAAAATCCTAGAGATTTAAATTCTTGTGTAGAAATCATAATGGACAAATTTGTATACATATTTAATATGTGAAAAGATTATCAATCACACTTAAGCAATTAAATGTGATTAAAATTATTTCTAAAGCACATTAAATATATAAAGATTATGATTGTCATTATTAGTTTCATTTATATGAAATTAATAATAGAATATCAAAACTTTTTCTTGGATAATTACTTGTGCGAGGACGGAAAGTAATTGAAAGGAGTTTTGAATTCAAATAATCTTTAGAAGTATACAAAGTGCAAATCATTTGTGAATGGATTAATGCATGCATCTAGAAGATATACTTATTTTTAGTTATTAAATCTAGTTTTGATTTATAATTAAAATAAGATATTTCTGAATATTCCTGAAAGCTAGTGGGAGTAATATATATTTTCTTATTTCATATATGTTGTATAACATATAGGAAGTAACATTCCATCAACATTTATATGTTAAGTCTTAGTTTGGAATGAAACTTCACAAGAAAATTTAGAAAATAAAACCTTGGAATATATGTTTATTGTTATAAACATAAGCGGTAATATAACTAATTCTAATAAACATGATAATCTATTAGAAAGGCTAGATAGAAACATATCTTTGAAAAGATATGACATGATCAAAATCTAAGGGATTTTTCATGTACATCATGTTATTTTTTGTATCATGCTTGGATGCAAGATGATCGACAACATTAGTATCTAATTGAAAGTTATTAGATAGCTAAGTGTAATGGATATGGTTTAGAATTTACATCCTCAGCCTGGATTTGCTCCTAAATTCTAAATATTAACCATATGGCATATTGTTGCATGATTGATATAGTTGACAAATCTTGATAGATTTGAAGATATCAAACATTACACGATGAATGTTATAAGTTTACGGAACTTGGAAAGAGCATATTGTTGTTTGATACAATGATGCTAGTAAGATTGAGATGACACTCAATACTAGTCATGGTGGGAGCTCATCCTTATTAGGAGACCATGTATACTAGTTATGCTCAATATGAGCATAGTTGCATTATACATAAAGAATTAGAATACTTTAACTACAAGGTTTGGTAGTTTAATTGTCATAAATTTGCGATTGAGGATGTCATGCAATTTATGAAATATTATGTGGCAATATGCACACATAAAAGAATTTCATTTTAAAATAAGTATTCTCAAAATTCCGATAGATCAAATTAATTGATTTATGCCTTGTCAACAAGTATGGTGGTCATGACTTGTGGCATAATTAATTAATGGAAATTATCATGCATTGATCTAGTTAGTATTTAGATAAGGGATGTTAAGCAATATTATTTTAATGAAATAAAGTGTGGATAACGTTTATTCTCATTTGTAATATTGTATCCTATATTTGCATGTTTAAATCCGTGAATAACTTATGTTATTCTAAATTGTCCGTTGTCGATTAATGATATGGGAATATCATTAAATAAAGACAAATGTGAGGATTGGTAGAATGTACTGTAAGGTTGAGACACCAATGTCACATGATATTCAATACGGATAAATTGAATATAGGACTTATCCCAACTATATGATTGTACTTTATGGATCGTCGTCATTAAGTAAATCATGAATATTTATCCTCAGACTTGAGATACCAGATGACTGCCAAGGATGTAGCTCATTTTCCGTAAGGTAGTCTAACGCTATCCGTAACAGGTAGTTATAAGTGCTATTTTCGGAGGTGATGCAAAGTTCGAGGGTCACACTCGTAGTCAATAAAGGATTTGTTCCTTCAAATTTGTTTTGAAGTATAATACTGCTGGGCCCCTCATAGGGTTGACAAGATGTTTGTACGGCCGTACCCAAAGTCTATCTGGCAGACGTTCAGATGTTTTGGTAATCTTGATCAATTATTAATAACGAGAAACAGAATAGTTAAGGGATAATTACTAAAATAGCCCAAAACCCAAATGGGATATTTCTACCCCGGTTGCCCTGGGCAATGCCCCCAGTTGCCCAAAAAATACACTGGAAATCCTTCGGTTGCCCCAAAAAATGCCGGTTGCCCTGGGCAACACAATTATTTTTGGATTTCGGGTTAGATAGGGAACCGCCCATTTGTGTTTGGGCTATTTTGGTAATTAATAACGAGAATCCCAATAGTTAATTATGGAATGACCTAGATCCATATCCATATTAACGCGGTATTAGAAACAAAAGGATAAGTATGATGATTAAATTCATCACGTGGTTTTTTCCAGGAAAACCATACTCGATTCGATCTGGGGGCATTGGGATCTGTTAAGCTAGACTAGCCCATGTCATTACGATATTAATAAATATCCAAGTGGGATCTGTTAGAGCTTGTGGATATAAATTAATATTTGTATGTCCGGTTTCGAACCTGAGACTCGGGATTGCACACAATACGTAAGAGTTTCAATGGATTGAATAAATTAAATATATTTTATATTTTATATTTATTCATTTCACAAACGAATAACTTAACGGGTGTTAGTACTTAACGGAGTTAGAGATAACGGTCGTTAAAGGACTAATATTGCAAAAGATGGAAAGAAGAATCTAGAACTCCCAAGGGGAGCTAAAAGTCGGCCGATCCCTTCTATTAGGGTGAGGGTCGGTTTAGTTGGCTTAGGGAACAAGTTAAGGGAGTCTATAAATACAATCCTATTGTGTTTCATTAATCCCTAATCTTGTTCCAAGTGAAACCCTAATTCTCTTCTTCTTTTCCTCTATTGTAGCCGATCGACATTCATCTCTATCACCTAGGGTTTTGTCGATTTGCTTCAACCAAAGTTAGGGTTTTGTTTGTGATATTAGAACCTAGCTTTTCCCATTGAAACGCTAGTATTACGTGTGTACAAGAACGAGTAACAAGCTTACTTTAGGTTGTGGTGACTTACCCTATTCGACCTTAATAAATTCGATCCATCCTTAAACCCTAGTTAGGGTTTATATAGTTCTTGAAGCACGTGATTCCTTGTTCTTGCTAGGAATCAAAAGGTACGCTTTCTATTTAATTTTTAGTTAATTAAGTTACATGTTATTGTAGATCCTATTTCGCTGTGCTATGTGCTTTGATGTTCATTATATGGTTATTAGTTTATAGATGTATGATTCTAATATTCCAACATTTGTTAGGGCTGTTGCATTCAATACTTTAGCATAAGTGGGAAGATGAGAGTCATGTACGAGTTTTAAAATAGAACGGTGAGGTTATTGCGCCTTTCACACGGGGATGATAAGTGACTGATTTGCAATGATCAATTTTCTAAGAAGCTAAATAAGAGACCCTTTGAGCGGGCAAAACTCCAAAAACACTAAAGAGAAACTAGATTTTTTGATCAAAATTTTTCTTCATTTCATCTAAAAGCATTACAATTATTTAAAGGAAAGAGATATGCGGTTACAAGTTACTTGCTAGACAAAAGGAAACATGCACTGAACATGAGATCATGTAAATATGGGTCTAAACTACACACTAATATGACCGTGGAAGACTTGTGCTAGTAGATTTACATACATGCGTGCAATACTAAAACAAACTGTTGACCACTTCTTGTTAAACTCCATGCATCTCAACTCGTATCAGGGGTTTTGTGAATTCCTTTTTTTTTTTCGTTTGGTTATTGTCGCTTGCAGTAATGATGATTGGAAGTTGATTCATCCAAATGTATATGTTCATTTCAAAAGTTTTTAGTTATTTATGCGCAATTTCAGAAGTTCTTAGCCACGTTTCAATAGTTTCAAAAGTTCTTAGCCTTGAAATCACATGCTATGACAATAACAACCTCATCTAAATAATGTTTTTCGTCATCATCACAATCGAAAACTCGGGAGGTGATTCGACCATGTTTTCTTGGTTTTGCATTGTTCGACTTCTACTATGTTTTACTTGGTTAACAATTGTTTGACTTTTAATAAGTTATGTTTTCTGTGTTTTATGCACAGTTTTGATTATGGTATATACTTGGTTGTGATGAGGTATAGTCTCCTCCCGATAGTTAGGAAGAGATAATCACACTTAAGATATTAAGAGAGGATAATGAAGTAGTGGCGTACGTTGGAACAGTACTCCGGAGTAGCTGGAGTGACGAAGGTCACTCCAGGTCCGGAGGCAATGACATACGAGCTAAGACTACTTCGGCATTAAGGTCTTACCAGCAGACAACTGTCGTATGATATCGTACGAATGGAGCAGAGTGGTCCACAACGGCCACCTGCGACATCAAGACAGATGATAACCGAAGGCATCGCCTGATCTCATCAACGATTTACTCGCTCCTCCTAGACGACAAGCTCATCTCCACAGTGCTCGCGTCGTGGAGCCAAATCCAGGTAGTTTAAATAAAGTCGTTCACTCAGATGAACGACACATACTCTCCCATACTCAGCTATAGACTATTTCTTCCTCTCCCTACATTATCACATATTTTTCATACCAAGCATATACTTATTCTCACGTCGGAGCTTGGTCTCGGATTAAAACCCCAGGGCTAGCTAAAGGTGTATTTTCTTATTTCAGCCCATAAGTGGTTACGAAAAATTGCTTCAACATGTCGGTTATAAAATTATGTCGTTTTGGCTTTGTTTGCTTGGTTCTGCACTGTTTGAGTACTACTCTATTTGGGTTCTATACTGTTTTGATTCTGATTTTCATTTTTTTTGTTATGATTCTAATTTGCTTTGACTATTTGTTTTGTTTCAGCTTTCATCCTGATTATGTTATAATTCAACCCTTCCGCTTTAATTTAATTTTACTCTGATTCCACTTTGATTTTGCTTTGAGTCCACTATAATTCTGCTCTTTCTTTTTCTAGTCTCATTCTGTTTTCATGCCGATTCGCCTAGGTTCCACTCTCGTTTCGATTCGCCTTGGTTCATCTGTTTAACCTTTGTTTGTAGTTTGACAATTTAAAGTGCATGACGCGTTTCACATTTCCTTTTTGTTTCATTTTGAATATTGTTTGTCACACTCCCACCGCATTTTGTTATTTCAAATTTTATTTTCAATTTCTCTTTTGATACTCCCATTGCGTTTGATAGATCATTATGAGTTTGAGAAAATATGTAGCTTAACAAATCTTTTTCAGCCTAATGAAACATACAATGCCATAGGTCAAACTCATGAAGTCAAAGATACTCAAGCTCAAGTTCATACTGCTACAAGAACAAGTCCAAGTCCAAGTCCAAGGTGTTGGAATATATGAATCATAACCATAAACATATAAACACATAACATCAAGTACGCAGCGGAAAAACAAGATCTACAATACATGTAATTAATTAACTAAATTAAAAGTAATGCGTACCTTTTGGTTTCTAGCCAAACAAGAAACCGATGTGATCAAGAACAATGTAAAACCCTAGATTAGGGTTTAACAAAAGTCGACTAGTATGTAAGTCGATTAGGGAAAATAACCACAAGCTAAAGTAAGCTTGTCATTCGTTCTTGTACACACGTATTACTAGCGTCTTAATGTGAAAAGCTAGGTTCTAATTCCACAAACAAATCAAACACTTAAGTGTTTATGAAGAACCGAAAATCCCAAGGGTTTGGGAGTTAGGGTTCGGCCAAAAACACAACAAGAGAAGAAGAGAGAAGTTTGGACTTGCTAGGGAATTAGGATTAGGGATTTATGAATACAAAGGGTTTGTATTTATAGACCCTCTAAACTTGTTCACCAAGCTAGGGCAACCAAACCAATCCCCTCAGGGGTGGCCGACCATACAAGCCCAAGGGTCTTGGGTTTGTATTTTTTTCATCTCAAGTCCTCTAAGTTATTATTTAACGTCCGTTAACCAAACTCCGTTAAATACTAACGACCGTTAAGTGTTTATTTGTGAAATGAATAATTAAATCATAAATCTATATATTATTTATTCAAATCATTGAGACTTATACGTAATGTGTGCAATCCCGAAGTCTCGTGTTCAAAACTGGTCATACAAATATTAATTTATATCCACAAACTCTAACACAAGGCTTCAGTCTCAACACAAGACCTGCATTCTTCAACATAATTGTCTTATCTCTTGTAATAGAATGTAGTTTATAGCTTAGCTTAGCATAGTTGATTCTAGAATCTTCTAGAAGTAGTTTGGCAGTTAGTTAGTTGCAAGTCTGGCTCTGTATATATACTTCATTCTGTGTATTCATTTCTCTTTAATGAAATACAATATCATTCCATTTTCACATCTCTTCACATTTAACTAAATGGTATCTGTGACAACCGGTACTTTTCCTACTAATATTTTAATAATAAATGTCAATTTATTACTTTCCTAACTATTAGATTTAAACATTTATATGTTTACGTAATGATTTCGGGAAATAAACCCGCACGCCGTGACAAACAGTAACTCACCAAAAACAATTGAATTTTATCAAATGGGAAAATTTTCTCACTTACAAACAGTGACAGACACAAACGTAACAAAAACGAGAGGTTATCTCATTTTCCTTAAAAAAAAAATACCACACGCGTACCGACACCACTCCAATAAATGTTTACCTTAAAAATTTATGTCAGAAACACAGAAAATGTACTCTCTGTGTTAGTTTGAATTTAACGCATCCCAAACTGTATTTTCCGTACTAATAACTAACCCAGAAATCTCGGAGAACACCGGGATTTAACGAGACACGGGGTACACTTAAGCCACAAAACAACAAAACTAATCTAAATATTATACCCCAACCGTCCATATCTTGATTAAAAAAAAAAAAAAAATAAATAAATAAATAAATAAATAATAAAAAAAAACGAAAAAGGGAGCAGAGAGAGGGTTATCCCCTTCATCTTCACTGACTCTTTCATTCCAAAATCATCACAAATCCTTTTCTCCTCTATCAAATCTTCTAATCGAATCCACTCTATATCTCAACCTACACATCAAGACAATTAGATTTTATCTTCTTCTCCTTTGTTTCTTATGAATTTGTCGTATATCAAAAGTCAACTCCCTAAGGGTGTCGACATTATTTTCCAAGAAAGACTATGGAAGGCTTAGTGGGAGAGAAAGGAGATTTGGGATAATCCCAAATTAACTCTTTAAGAAGAAGCCACAATCCCAGCCACTTCCTCACCATTCGAGACACTAAAACACAACAAAAATGGTAAATTGGTGGTGAGAAAGAAGAAGTGGGTTGCTTGGATTGTGAGATTCTTGGTTCCTCCCCATCACTCTCGGTCGATCCCATTTGGTTGTAAGGATCCTTCCATGAATCTTTGAATTTTTATCATTTCATTGTCATTGTTAAAAAAAAAATATATTATTGTTTTGATGAAGTGTAAAAGTTGTTAATGATATTATGAATTCTTAAAAATATGTACTGTCGAAACCAATCTTTGTCGATATGATGTTCTTTGGATTAAGGTTGTCGAATTTATTATCCCTTATGTCGAATCATTGTGATGTGGGATTAGTATTTGAGTTTGTTAAATTGTTGGTGTGGTTAAATTTTTATGAAAAGATAATGACAATGGCTCGTTTTAATGAGGTTTGGTCTCGTTGTTAATACTCTTGATTCGTACTAGCAGTTCAAACCTAAATTTGTTGCAGTAAATAGAGTCGAGTAGGTTAAGAGCTCAGTATCATTTAGGTTAGTTCGTTATCTTGTGATGTTACTAAGTTGTGTTGCCGAATGTAGCCCCAAACTTGAGTTGTACTCAAGAGCTTGGCTTGGGGTCATGAAGCTCGAATAGGGAATTCGAGTTGGAATACTCTAACATTCGAGTTAATTTGGCGTTAACTTGTGACAAAAACCCACCCCGTTGGGTGTCTTTTCATTTGATTTTAAGAGCCTCTAAAGGACTCCCATAGGTATAGGAATGCCGAAAATTTTTGTGAGTCTTGTATCATCTCCACGAGACTTGATCAATCGTATGACAAATCCTTAATAGCCGTTTCATTTTCGAGTCTCAAGACCCCCTTAACCTGCGGCCTAAGTCACCCACTAATATATACTGTCCTTGAGTTAATATGAACTGGAAATCCTTAGAGTCATGAGGTAAACGATTTAATAAGTTTAAGATTTGGTAATAAGTCTAAGTGTGAAATACAAGGACTTTTCTTTGTGTTCCTCCTGTGTTTGCGTTAGCAGACCATCTCACCCAAGGGTCTATTTGATGTTGTGAGTCATTTGTTGAGTAAAAACCTTTTTGTTCTTTCACTTCCTGTGTAACAATCAATAGGCAAAATATTCCTTTTGCTTCTTTGCTCCTACTGCCTCCATACGCAAGACTGGAAAACCACAAAAAGTAATTTGTTCCCTGGACTTGTGGTATAACTGATCCAAGCGTCACCTTGGTTGGGCCACAGCCCACCAGGCCAGCCCAACTTATAAATCCTTTATGCATTGCTTAACCCACAATTTAATAACATGAAGGGCTGTCATGTTTTAGCCCATTCGAACTGTGGGCCACAACCCACTTGTGACCCGAACTCGTGTACGATACTCGTTCCGTTAAATTTTACCATCGTCACTACTCGTTAAAACACGGCACATCTATATTTCCAACAACTCTATGTGTTACCTAAATTAATAACGTGACGTGACATAATAATAATACTACTCGGTATATTATTACACATTGCTATAAGAATTTGTCAATGTCATATTTACACATATATAAACTTTACTTGTACATTTCATATTGAAAATATGTGTCGTTTTCACAAATAGAAAGAATGGAGAAACCGTTATATATATATATATATATATATATATATATATATATATATATATATATATTATATATATATATATATATATATATATATATATATATATATATATATTGTTGTTCCCTTAACACGCTTAGAGTTAACTAGAAAGTTAATCTATTCGTGTTTATGACTAATACAATGTTATGATTAATTCTAACAGATTAATGAAAACGTAAAAGTAAAAACACACAAGTATTTTTCAACGTTTAAATTCTTAATAGAAATGAGTTAAAGAATCTATTACCCAAGTGTTTTGCGGAACAAACACTTGGGATTGAACAGACAAGGTATGGTGATGTCTCCTATCTAAACTCAAGCTTTGCTTTGAGTGGTAACAATTCGACCCACTGAGCTATCTCAGGGATACGTTACTCTTTGTAGGAGAGAAGTTGTTTTGTAAAAGTCTAAGCTTTCAATGTACAAAACACACTCAACTTCTCTCCTTTTGAACCTATTTATACACAAGTATATAAGAGTAAAAGTGATTAAAAAACTACAACTTGTTGAAGCAAGCGTGTCTGACAATTACAACAGTAATTGTCATTTCCAAAAACCAATGGGAATGGACTATAAAGTCTTTATCTGTGGTTGGTCTGACACTCCATGACTTTTAGCCGTCTTAGGGAAAGTTTCTTCCTGACAAGATAAGATTTGATCTTATCTTAAAACTCTTCCCAGATCTTCCCGCCTTTCTTTCAGGCGTTGAGTTCTTCAGTCTTCAATCACTTAATGTTGTTGAGGAGACTGGGGTTCAGTGAGTTCTTATCCAACACTCACTGAACCATCATCTTCTTCTTTGGCTTATGTCCTACTCAGGGAGTACCGCCTTCCTGAGTAGTGAATCATTCTTCTTGAATTCGCCTTAAGCATCCTGAAGATGACTCACTGAGAGACTGTTCTCTCAGTGACTTGAATTGTTCTTGGTTTAAGTTAACACTTAGTTAATTTGTGTCCAAATCTTGTTTTAAGTATTCTTGGGTACTGATGGACCCAACAATCTCCCCCTATTTTGATATAAATTATTCCTAAGTGTTTTGATCTGTAATGAGTGAGCTAATGACTTCTGCTCATACTGAAAGTACTAGAAAGTAAACAAGGACAATGAAATAATAAAAATATCATCTTATTAATATCATTACAAGTCCTAACTAACTAAGTACAAAATACTCAGGGTTCTTGTTAACATATATGATGATGATGATGATGTGGGGGAGCTGGGTTGTTGATCCTCAGGGGGAGGAGAAGATTGTTGTAGTTCAAGGTGCTGAGGAGGGCTTATCTCAGTCTCCATTTCCTCCTCAATACCCAGAACGTCGTCTTCATCACCAAAATCTACTAATTCCTCTTCTGACTCTTCATTCAGTAAGATTTCAAGATCAGCCAGAGAAGGAACCTTCAGGGTATCCGGCTCCCCCTCAAAAGAGGGCTCACCTTTGTCGTGGCCAGGTACTGACCCTGTCATAATAACTGAGTGGGTTTGCTCAGTCTGACTAGTCATAATAACTGGGGAAGGGTTTGCCCAGCCTGACTTTTGGGGGCAGTTCCTGAGTGAAGGGATCCACCTGAGGTGGTTATGGGTTCCGTATCAGCGGGTGGTTTATATCTCTCTGAGTCTTTGTCCCCCTGAGCGCCTTCAAGTCCTGACGGGTGTTTTTCAGAACTATCATGAGGCACTGATTGTGATGGTTGTTGGTCCCCCTTCCCATCAGGGTTGTACTGCCCTTTTGGGGATTCAGGGACCTTTACTCCCTGAGACCCTGAGTGTGATTTCTCAGGAACGTTAACGGGATGTGATTGGTGATGGGTCCCCTTCTCAGTGGAGTAGTGCTGCCCCACCGAGGATTTAGAACCCTTTTCTCCCTCAGGAAATGATTGTGATTTGTCAGTTCCTTCATCGGAATGTGAATGGGTGGTTGTTCCTAACCCTACTAACTTGTGTATGTCAGTAGGGACATGTGGAGAAGGTTCGCCCGAGGACACTGAGGATGATTGCTCAGTGACCTCCGTTGGCCTTTGTTTTGTGGTCAGGGGGGTCTCTGTAGTGGGTGTCTCAGAGGTCTGGGCCACATTCAACCCCTTTTTAAGGTTGAGTTGGTTTTCGGCATCAGTCTCAGTGGCGAGTGGTTTGGATCTAACCACCTTGCTGGACTGACCCTTCTTTGTCTTCTTCACCTTCTTTGTAGGTGAAGGTACTGGAGAAACAGTGTTCTCCCCCTGAATAACCACCAGCATGTAATTAGTCAGGGCAATGGGTTGTACCTAAGTGATGCCACTAGTGAAATTGGTCTTATGTAAGACGTCAGGTTTCATACCTACGACGTCAGGCCTCACATAGTCAGAACCAAGAAGGTCCTGAAGCACACAGGAAATAAACCTAGGATAAGACAAGTGTTTTTGCCTAGATTTTCCTGAGGGCTTACAACAAGGTCACAGAAGATAATACCTCCGATATCTATTTTTCTACCCTCCAAGAGACTGAACAACATCAATTGTTGTGATGAGTTCAATTGCCCAGTGGAGGATTTATTCCCCCAAGGACCTGAATGACGAATGTCATCAGGATCCTCCAGACTGGGTGGAACCAGGTTTTGACAATTGGAGCCTTTTCTAATAAGGCTCCAGCGGACTCCTTAGGACGTTTAGGGTCATGAGGTCCTAAGAATATCAACTCTCCTTTGACCTCTTGGTCAGTAGGATTGGGCTTAAAAGCCTCAGCAAAATCAAGACCAGTGGCCTTGATGAAGTCATTGTAACCCAGGGAGAGGGTCCTTCTCCCATTCATCACTGTGAAAGTGATGATGGATTCTTTGGTGTCTTTTGGGCTAGTAGCCACAGCAGTACACCAGAATTCCCTCAAGTAGTCATGGTAGACGATTGAGGGGGTTTTGGTGAATGCTTTTGCAAGAAAACAGTTTTGAAGATATTTCATTACGTTCTTGTAAGCATGGAACTTTTGTGGATATGAAAAGTTTCCCACCACATTGTTCTTGGTGAGGTCTACACCCTCCAATGTAAAATCCACATTAGGGGCGTATGTCACAGCTTTAGAATAAGCCATATTTGTTGGTAAGTCTGGGTAACAAAGATGGTTGGGATTTCTTAAAGCTAAGAGCACACACACTATTAGTTTTGAGAAAAAATGGGCAGAATTTGCTTAAAATTTCTGATAGACGTGTGTGTTGTTATTTTGGTTGGGGTATTTATAGGGAAGTGAAGTGGAGGGTATTTTAGGCATTAAGCGGATTTTATTTATTCAAAAAGAATTTTTGGAAACTGTTTTGAATAAAATGTTTTGGGATCCGCATTTAATGCCACCACTCCACTTTCCTTGGTTTGGCGCAACAGTCAAGGTGAACAGTTGAGCAGTTCTGCAAAAGTGTAATTTGCAGAGATGAGTTATCACATATCTGTAATGTGATTGGAGAGGCATTTAATGCCAAGTGGGAATGTGGGGCCCAGAGGTGGAAGCCAGAAAGGCAAAAAGAACAAATATTCTTAAATTAAATATGAGTTCAGTTACCAACCTCGGACATTTAATAACTAGATACTTAGAGCATTTAAGTTAGTATTTAATGTCTCTTGAGGACCCTGAATGACTTTTCATTCAGTGAACCTGATTGTCAGGACTTGGGTTTAGTCATTGATGGTTCTAATGTTCAGGAATTTGGGTTTAATTCCTGAGGTTCAAGGGTTCAGGAACTTGGGTTTAGTTCCTGAGGACCAAGAATTCAGGAACTTGGGTTTAATTCCTGAGGGTTAAGGGTTCAGGAACTTGGGTTTAGTTCCTAAAGTTCAGTGACCTTTCTCACTGAAGAACACATTGAGTCAGGGACTTGGGTTTATCAGAATTTACACATATTTGGATGGAGTCAATCAGTGGACTGATTCTCAATATCCAACATTCCTAGTTCAGCTTTCAGTCTGGTGAAAGTTGGTTCATCCAATGGCTTGGTGAATATATCAGCTAGCTGATATTCAGTAGGAATGAAGTGTAATTCTATGTCACCATTCATGACATGGTCCCTGATGAAGTGATATCTAATATCAATGTGTTTTGTTCTCTGATGAAGAACTGGGTTATTTGAAATGGCAATTGCACTTGTGTTATCACAAAAGATGGGAACCATCTTGTACTGAATTCCATAGTCACTGAGTTGACTTTTCATCCAGAGTACATTTGCACAACAACTTGCTGCTGCAACATATTCAGCTTCAGCTAAGGACATGGCAACTGATTGTTGCTTCTTATCACTCCGACAGACTAGTTTTCCACCAAGAATTTGGCAGGAGCCTGAGGTGCTTTTCCTGTCTATGTTGCATCCAACATAGTCAGAATCTGAGTATCCTTTAAGATCAAGGCCTAAACATTTTGGATAATATAATCCAAAGTTTGGAGTACCTTTCAGGTACCTGAATATCCTTTTCAAAGCAGTGATATGAGTCTCTCTTGGGTCAGATTGATATCTGGCGCATAAGCAGACTGAGAATTGGATATCAGGCCTTGATGCAAGTAAATACATCAGTGATCCTATCATTCCTTTAAAAAGAGTTTGATTCACTGGTTTTCCAGTAAGATCAGGACCAAGGTTGTTTGGGGGTACCATGGGAGTCTTGACTGAGGCACAGTCACTGAGCTCATACTTCTTCAGTAGGCTTCTGACATACTTCTTTTGACTGATAGAGGTACCTTTATCAGTCTGCTTGATTTGTAGACCAAGGAAGTAAGTCAGTTCTCCCATCATGCTCATTTCAAATTTCTTTGCCATTAGTTTTTCAAACTGTTTGCAAAGTTTATAATTTGTTGAGCCAAAGATGATGTCATCAACATACACTTGTACAAGTATGACATCATTATTTGTCTTGTAGATAAACAATGTGTTGTCTATCTTGCCTCTGACAAATTTTTTTTGGATCAGGAAGGCTGAAAGAGTCTCATACCATGCCCTGGGAGCTTGTTTCAGTCCATAAAGGGCTTTGTTAAGCTTGCAGACATGGTCAGGAAACTCATGGCTTTCAAATCCAGGAGGTTGCTGAACATAAACTTCTTCTTTCAGTGAGCCATTTAAGAATGCACTTTTAACATCCATTTGGTACACCTTGAAGTTCATGTATGTAGCAAAAGAAAGGAAGATCCTGATGGCTTCCATCCTTGCTACTGGTGCAAATGTTTCTTCATAGTCAATGCCTTCTTGTTGACTATAGCCTTTGGCTACAAGTCTGGCTTTGTTTTTAATGACTATGCCATTTTCATCAGATTTGTATTTAAATAACCATTTCATGCCAATGACTGAAAAATCTTCAGGACATTTGACCAAGATCATTACCTTGTTTCTGTCAAATTGTTCCAGTTCATCATTCATGGCTTTAACCCAACTTGGATGTTTTAGTGCTTCCTTAACACTTTTGGGTTCAATTGTGGAAATGAAGTCCACAAATAGGCATTCATTGGCTGAGGCTACTCTCAGTTCAGCAGCCATGCTTCTTGCGAGCATGCCTTCAGTAGGCTCACCAATTATATTGACAAGTTCTATATCCTGAGACCTAGTCCAACTGTCCTGAGGTCTTGGAGACTGATTAGAACTTGTAGAGGCCTGAAGGGTAGGATCAGGATCAGACACATGATGTTCTTTAGTATCATGAGTGTCTAAGTGGGTTGACTCATCATTGTGATTGTTTAGAACATGAGCACTTTGTACTGACTGAATGAATTCATCAGTATTTTGTGCTTCAATAAACTCAGTGATGGTTGGGTAAGGAAGGTTGTGAGGAATGATGTAATAGGAGATGTCAGCATTTGCATGGTACTGAGTGGAGGGACCATTATCAGCATGATGTTCATCAGGAGGGTATCTTGATGATTCATCAATACCTATCTCTTCCACTGAGCTGTTAGAGACACTAATTGCATTAGTGCTCTCATCAAAGGTAACATGAAATGTTTCCTCAGCATGCTGTCTCCTAGTGTTGAACACCCTGAAGGCCTTTGAGACAAGGGAGTATCCTAGGAAGTATCCATCATCAGCTTTGGCATCAAATTTTCCTAAGTGATCCTTGTTATTATGAATAAACACAGGACACCCAAAGACATGAAAGTAGCTGATGTCAGGGATTCTTCCCTTGAATAACTCATAAGGAGTTTTGCTATGTCACTTGACAATGATGGATCTGTTTTGTGTGTAACAGGCAGTCTTTACTGCTTCAGTCCAAAAGTGTTTGGAAAGGACCGATCCATTTAGCATTGTCCTAGCTGCTTCAATGAGTGTTCTATTTTTCCTTTCAGCCACCCCATTTTGTTCAGGTGTGTAGGGTGAGGAAATTTTTTGTGAAATGCCTTTCTCATCATAGAAACATTCAAGTTCATAATTTTTGAACTCTGTTCCATTGTCTGTTCTAATCTGTTTGACTTTGATGTCATTTTGATTTTCAATGTTCCTGACAAAGGACATAATAGTTTCAGCTGCCTGACTCTTTTTGATCAGGAAGTATACCCAGGTGTATCTTGAGTATTCATCCACAATGACCAGAGTATACTTCTCATGGTTAATGGATCTAGGACTAATTGGTCCAAATAGATCCATATGGAGAAGATGAAGGCAGTTCCTGATGGAAAAGTTGGTTTTGGTTTTAAAGGATGCCCTGTGATGTTTACATTTTTCACAAGCTGAGCATGGTTTGTCCTTTGAAAACACAAGAGATGGTAAGCCAAGGACCTTGTTTTGTTTTACAAGGTTGTTTATGTTTTTGAAGTTCAGGTGGGAGAGTCTCTTATGCCAAAGCCAGTTGAGAGTATCAGTGGCCTTGGTAAAGAGACAAGTTCCATTCTGAGTCAGACTGGACATGTCTAACACATAAACATCATGTCTTCTTGGTGCAATAAGGACAACTTCCTTATTAGCATTGAAGATGATTCCTTGTTTATCATCAAACTGAACTATGTATTTCGTATCACATAGTTGACTGACACTTATCAAATTGTATTTTAGACCATTTATGTAATACCTGAAACTCAGATAACATGTAAAATGACCAAAATGTCCCTACAATCTTAAACTTTGATTAATAAACGTATAAAGTACCAAACGAACCCCAAACTTCTGGAAATGATCAAGATACGAAGTAAATTAATTTTACTACTACATTTTAACATTTGTAAAGTACAAAAAAAATCATTTGAACACACAAATTGTTCCAAGGGCCGAAAATTTAAATGTATGTATGTATTATTATTATTAATTAATAGTATAAACTATGTAAACATAGAAATAATTCAAGAAATTATGATTTTGAAAACAAAATTGAATGGGTCATTAAGAGTTCCGAATTTTCAGCTATAACCCCCCCCCCCATCACGCCTATTCCTCATTATTTAGTCAAACTTCCTTTTTAATTCTATTAAAACATACCGATAATACCAAAACACACAATAATTCAAAACACTTCCATCCGGCATTCTAAAATTCATGGGTGATTTTTCTGGAGTTCTACATCAATGTAGGGAGCTAATAAAATTGGTTTCAAGGTTTGAGGTCCATTCATTTGATCGTTTGAATTATTCTTGTCGAAAAACCCAACCGTGAGGTATAATTGCTAAAAATTCTTTCCACACGTTAAATAATTGGTATGGCATTTTTTTTTAACTTATTATATCACATATGATCTGGTAAAAATATGGGATTCGAATCATGCAAGGTTTAATGGGTCGTTTGAATTAAAAATGGGTAAAATGGGTTAATTATGTAAATCATGTTATACTATTTTTCTGGGTTGCATTATTAATTTTTATGAGTTCCTTGGCCATCACATAAGCTGGTAAAAATGGTGTTTCGAATTTTAGAACCCTAGGTTAGTCGTTGTGAATTTAAAGTTTTAAAAAGGGTGTGAATTCTAATATATGATAAACGAATTTTCTGGGCATGGATATTATTTTTCTTAGACTCTATATAATTATTATGAACCAGTAAAAATAGTGGTTTGATTTATAGAAGCTTGAAATGGTCGTGGTTAATTATTGTTCAAATCGGGTTATGGTTTTCGAATGGGAAAAATATAGAACTAGGGTTTACGATTGAAACTAGGGCTTCTAAATCTGGATTTGGTGATTTAAAAATGTAATTATAATGGGGTAATTATGGCATAATGATTGGATCAAATTTGGGCTTGTTTTGGAATTAAAAAGTGTAATCCGATTTGTAATTAAATCATAAGGGTGTGTTTTGTAACTTTTGAAACTCATGGGTTATTTTTAAAATATTATTTAGGTCTGGTACAATGTGGGAAAAATATAACTTGAGGGTCCTATGTGTAAATATTGCAAGATAATGAATTAATGGTAATTAAAGGGTATGATTTGTAATTAATTAAACTAGAGGGATTAAAAGTGTAAATTCTGGAAAGTTGAAGTTATTCTGGGTAAAATATGATATTAAAAGTGATTTGGGTAAATTTGAATATTTATGGGCTTAATATGTAATTAATATAGGATTATGATTTAAATTATAAGTTTTGTAAACTTAAGGGACTAAATGCGAAATTTCTGAAACTTGAGGGGCTGGATTCGTACAATAAGTAATTCTGATGTCATATTCTGTATTTTGATAAAATATGAGGCTTGTTTGATAATTATGGATATGATAAGGTTTTAAAGTGTAAAATTATGAATTAAGAGGTTTAAATGGAAATTTTGTAAACTAAGGGGTATAAAATGTAATTTTGGCAAACTTGAAGTATTGAAGATGTACATTCTGAATAAATGAAGGATTAAAATGAATGAATGTGATAATTACATATTTGACCTTTAACTTTGGAAGAATTACATTTGAAACCCTAAAGTATGGAAACTTGCCAAATAAGGAAAACTGCCTAAAATAGAAAGTTACTTGATATGGAAAATGGGATCTTTAGTAATTCTGTCTTGACTCCTCTAGGTGTGAAGAGGGAGTAATCCATTGTCTGTCATTGATCATCCTTTGATTCGGGTGCTAAGGTACAGATATTCTGCCCTTTTTCAGTAAGGGTGCCCTCTTGCTTATTTCATTCAGTATCTATGATTCATATTAGTATTTCTCTGAGCCGTTGTTATGTCGTCTCATACTCTGATTGGTTCTTCATTATGCATATCAGTTGGTTACGATCTGAGCTTTTTTATATGGGGCTTTCCTATTTGAATCTATGCCTTTGTTATGTTTTCCCTAATTCATGAACCTTGCTTTATTTCTTTTGATACATGATATGATCTGTTCATCACCCTGTAATGTGAATATTTATGACCCTGGAATACTTTGAAGGTTCATAGGATTTTATAACTAAATGTAAAAACTCTTCTTAATCACATGTGAAAATGTTTTGAAAACTTTCTTTAAAGGACCTACTTTATGAAGACTGTTTTAAGGTTTACTTTCATGAAAGCTATTTTAAGAGATTACTTTTTGAACTATGATAGGAACTTTTAATATAAACCTTTAAATTGAACCTTGTTATGAACCTTGAAACAAATTGATATGAACCTTCTGATTTTGGACTCCCTGATACTTGACCCTTCTGACTTTGAACCTTTTGATATTGAACCTATTTTCTGATTCCTGATTTATTGCTACGTTTCCTTGTTCTGTGAACCTTGCTTGCTTCTTTCATGATATTATGAGCTTTTGGCATGATCTTTCTGATATATGATCTTTCTGATGTATGATTTTTCTGGTATATGATCTTTTGATATTAAACCTATCTGATATTGAACATTTCTGATATTGACCTACTGGTATGATCTTTCTGATATGAATCTCTGATATGAACCTCTGATATGAACTTCTGATATTTTGAAATGGAAATTGACTTATGCAACTAACTTAAATACTTGATACCTTGCTATAAACTTAACTTGAACCCTGATTCACTTGATATGAACCATTCGACTTGAACCTTTATTTGAACCCTTGTTTTGATCCTTTGTTCTGAACCTTGTCTTGAACTCTTATATAAAACATGACCTGGACTACCTGACCTTTAAATACTTGAACCTAACACTTAATACTTGAACCTGACACCTGAATACTTGACACCTGATACTTGAATCCGACACCTGATACACGATACTGATTCTGATACATGATACTGAATTCTGATACATGATACTGATTTCTGATACATGATACTGAATCCTGATACATGATATCTGATACACGTTACTGATCTCTGATACATGATACTGATTTCTGAGGCATGACACCTGACACATGATACATGATACCTGACCTTAACCCACAGTTTGATACTACGAGCCATAACTAGTCATGAGGGTTTCATGACCATGTCATTGATGCACCGATGGCATGACTCTAGGGCAGGAGAGTGATGACCTGTTCCGTCCCTTTTCTGTATTTTATTTGGTGTGTTGGGAGGTTTATGGCCACCAGGGGCGTATGGATGCATCCTAGAACTGTTACTGTTACTGATTACTGATTTCTGTATTACTGGTGACTGATGGTGTGTGCGATACACGTCTTTCACATACTGGGAGCTGATCACTCCATTTACTGATTGAGGACTCCCCTCATAATTACTGACTACTGAGAGGTCTCCCCTCTACATGATTATACTGATACTGTTACTGTTACTGTTACTGTTTCTGGGCTCGTAGAGGATTTCTGTTACCCTGCACCTTGTGACCTTATAACTTTACTCCCCATTATTATTACTGTCACCCTGTAACCTGATATATGACTTAACACTTGACTTGACTGGATCTGATCTGGTATGTGGTAGAATTACGGATTACATTTTATACTATTTCTGCAACTAGTTTTAATAATGTTATATCTGTATAACCTTTACTTTCCATTACTGTTACTACTACCCTATCGTATGATACATGACTTAATACTGAGCTTGACATGATTTGACTTGGGTTGTGTGGGTTACGGTTTCCTTTTCACCTATCTTCTGTAACTAGTTCTAATCCTGTTATATCTGTATAGTCTTCATGTTCCTGTTCTTGACTATCGTGATACCTGGTACTCGTTCATTTACTTCACTACTTTACCGTTACTGCTTGTTATCGTTATATCTGTTCACTGGGCTTTTTAAGCTCAGCCGCACGTTTTCTTTTCGTGTGCGGCAGGTTATAAGCAGGACGACGGGTTTGGGTATGAGTGAAGAGACTTTTGGACTTAGAAGATCTTGTTAGTTATTCTGAAGTAGAAGCCATTAGAAGGATTGCATTTGCAGACTTAGTATTTAGTTTTGTTTCATTCTTAACCCTATAATGTTAGTATCTCATTTGTAACTTTTGATATTTTATTGTATTACTATTGAAGTATGCTTTGTTTAATCTGATATGAAACCATTAACGTGACATCTTTACCCTTGCCGGGTTGGGGTGTTACAATTATGGTATCAGAGAGACAGGCTGCGACTTGTAATACATTTACCCTGTCCTGTGCGTTTAGGACCATTAAGTTTCCACTGTAGGCGCTCATAAGATAACCTGTAAGAAGTTGCTTTAGGATTTCTGGATATGAACCTAAGTTTTGACCGGTGAGGAATGGGTAGACTATAAGGCATTTGTTTAAGTATCTTTGCTTCCGCAATACTCTGATTCGTGCCTTACTGTTGGTTTAAGCCTGTTGAATCCCTCTTGGAAATTGAAAGCTTATGCCTTACACCTAAGATTTGAAACCTAATTAAGTTTTGAAACATTGAAACTTGCATAGAAAATTCCTGACACTATTTGATCCTTATCTCCGGATTCTGACTCTGACCTCTGATCCTTTGTAAATCATGTGATACCTCGTCGGGCAATTCTGAGAATCTCCATAGCGATGACGTACTCGATACATTCTGTTGTTTGTCTCTTGCTTTTGATAAGCATCTGTGAATTTTCTGACGCTTTTTGACCTCTGAGACCGTAGGAAGACTAGGTGGATTAAGATAAGTTTGTCCTGTTCACGACTTGAGATAAAGTATGACCATCATGAGGGCATATTTATATGATGCTAGTATTATGACGTCTGGCCAACGTGATAATACTTACATCATATAATGTGCACTTGTTGTGGGCATAGGATATTTCGAGAAGTGCCTTAGAGCTGTAAGAATTCTGATAACTGTTTGAGATTATCTGCATTAGTGAGACTTTAAATTCATCCAAATTTTACGCGTAATCTGCTTTCACCGTTATGCGAATTGATACGTCTGGATTTCCGTCACGCGTTTTGCTGACCTCTGTACATCTGATACTAATCTTAGTTTCTGTTATAGAACTTTCTGCCATTGATGTCATCGATAATCTAATTTCTGTATGTTCAAATCTGATCTGTCTAATCAAATTCTGTGAACGGCATATCTGTCAAAACCCTATGTATTTCTTTGTCTCTTCCGAGAGAATCTGATTTTCATCTACTACGTTTGGTATGTTATTCTTCTGATCTGGATTCAGTATGTTATGTCTGTTCTGAGGATCTGAAACAATTTTGGAATCTACAAGTTCGAGTCATGAAAAATAAATCTTTCATATGTCTGTTCACCGTCAGTTGTGTTTCTGTTTCGTTTCACCTAAATTCTCGTCTTAGTTGTTATGTCTTTGTTTTGCTTTCTGCTCTCTTTTCGTTCTGCTTTCTGCAAATTTCGAGGACGAAATTTTTTGTTAGTGGGGAAGAAGTTGTAATACCTGAAACTCAGATAACATGTAAAATGACCAAAATGTCCCTACAATCTTAAACTTTGATTAATAAACGTATAAAGTACCAAACGAACCCCAAACTTCTGGAAATGATCAAGATACGAAGTAAATTAATTTTACTACTACATTTTAACATTTGTAAAGTACAAAAAAAATCATTTGAACACACAAATTGTTCCAAGGGCCGAAAATTTAAATGTATGTATGTATTATTATTATTAATTAATAGTATAAACTATGTAAACATAGAAATAATTCAAGAAATTATGATTTTGAAAACAAAATTGAATGGGTCATTAAGAGTTCCGAATTTTCAGCCATAACCCCCCCCCCCATCACGCCTATTCCTCATTATTTAGTCAAACTTCCTTTTTAATTCTATTAAAACATACCGATAATACCAAAACACACAATAATTCAAAACACTTCCATCCGGCATTCTAAAATTCGTGGGTGATTTTTCTGGAGTTCTACATCAATGTAGGGAGCTAATAAAATTGGTTTCAAGGTTTGAGGTCCATTCATTTGATCGTTTGAATTATTCTTGTCGAAAAACCCAACCGTGAGGTATAATTGCTAAAAATTCTTTCCACACGTTAAATAATTGGTATGGCATTTTTTTTTAACTTATTATATCACATATGATCTGGTAAAAATATGGGATTCGAATCATGCAAGGTTTAATGGGTCGTTTGAATTAAAAATGGGTAAAATGGGTTAATTATGTAAATCATGTTATACTATTTTTCTGGGTTGCATTATTAATTTTTATGAGTTCCTTGGCCATCACATAAGCTGGTAAAAATGGTGTTTCGAATTTTAGAAGCCTAGGTTAGTCGTTGTGAATTTAAAGTTTTAAAAAGGGTGTGAATTCTAATATATGATAAACGAATTTTCTGGGCATGGATATTATTTTTCTTAGACTCTATATAATTATTATGAACCAGTAAAAATAGTGGTTTGATTTATAGAAGCTTGAAATGGTCGTGGTTAATTATTGTTCAAATCGGGTTATGGTTTTCGAATGGGAAAAATATAGAACTAGGGTTTACGATTGAAACTAGGGCTTCTAAATCTGGAGAAAATGTTTTGAAAACTTTCTTTAAAGGACCTACTTTATGAAGACTGTTTTAAGGTTTACTTTCATGAAAGCTATTTTAAGAGATTACTTTTTGAACTATGATAGGAACTTTTAATATAAACCTTTAAATTGAACCTTGTTATGAACCTTGAAACAAATTGATATGAACCTTCTGATTTTGGACTCCCTGATACTTGACCCTTCTGACTTTGGACCTTTTGATATTGAACCTATTTTATGATTCCTGATTTATTGCTATGTTTCCTTGTTCTGTGAACCTTGCTTGCTTCTTTCATGATATTATGAGCTTTTGGCATGATCTTTCTGATATATGATCTTTCTGATGTATGATTTTTCTGGTATATGATCTTTTGATATTAAACCTATCTGATATTGAACATTTCTGATATTGACCTACTGGTATGATCTTTCTGATATGAATCTCTGATATGAACCTCTGATATGAACTTCTGATATTTTGAAATGGAAATTGACTTATGCAACTAACTTAAATACTTGATACCTTGCTATAAACTTAACTTGAACCCTGATTCACTTGATATGAACCATTCGACTTGAACCTTTATTTGAACCCTTGTTTTGATCCTTTGTTCTGAACCTTGTCTTGAACTCTTATATAAAACATGACCTGGACTACCTGACCTTTAAATACTTGAACCTAACACTTAATACTTGAACCTGACACCTGAATACTTGACACCTGATACTTGAATCCGACACCTGATACACGATACTGATTCTGATACATGATACTGAATTTTGATACATGATACTGATTTCTGATACATGATACTGAATCCTGATACATGATATCTGATACACGTTACTGATCTCTGATACATGATACTGATACATGATACTGATTTCTGAGGCATGACACCTGACACATGATACATGATACCTGACCTTAACCCACAGTTTGATACTACGAGCCATAACTAGTCATGAGGGTTTCATGACCATGTCATTGATGCACCGATGGCATGACTCTAGGGCAGGAGAGTGATGACCTGTTCCGTCCCTTTTCTGTATTTTATTTGGTGTGTTGGGAGGTTTATGGCCACCAGGGGCGTATGGATGCATCCTAGAACTGTTACTGTTACTGATTACTGATTTCTGTATTACTGGTGACTGATGGTGTGTGCGATACACGTCTTTCACATACTGGGAGCTGATCACTCCATTTACTGATTGAGGACTCCCCTCATAATTACTGACTACTGAGAGGTCTCCCCTCTACATGATTATACTGATACTGTTACTGTTACTGTTACTGTTACTGTTTCTGGGCTCGTAGAGGATTTCTGTTACCCTGCACCTTGTGACCTTAAAACTTTACTCACCATTATTATTACTGTCACCCTGTAACCTGATATATGACTTAACACTTGACTTGACTGGATCTGATCTGGTATGTGGTAGAATTACGGATTACATTTTATACTATTTCTGCAACTAGTTTTAATAATGTTATATCTGTATAACCTTTACTTTCCATTACTGTTACTACTACCCTATCGTATGATACATGACTTAATACTGAGCTTGACATGATTTGACTTGGGTTGTGTGGGTTACGGTTTCCTTTTCACCTATCTTCTGTAACTAGTTCTAATCCTGTTATATCTGTATAGTCTTCATGTTCCTGTTCTTGACTATCGTGATACCTGGTACTCGTTCATTTACTTCACTACTTTACCGTTACTGCTTGTTATCGTTATATCTGTTCACTGGGCTTTTTAAGCTCAGTCGCACGTTTTCTTTTCGTGTGCGGCAGGTTATAAGCAGGACGACGGGTTTGGGTATGAGTGAAGAGACTTTTGGACTTAGAAGATCTTGTTAGTTATTCTGAAGTAGAAGCCATTAGAAGGATTGCATTTGCAGACTTAGTATTTAGTTTTGTTTCATTCTTAACCCTATAATGTTAGTATCTCATTTGTAACTTTTGATATTTTATTGTATTACTATTGAAGTATGCTTTGTTTAATCTGATATGAAACCATTAACGTGACATCTTTACCCTTGCCGGGTTGGGGTGTTACAATTTACATAAGCTATCCTAGTAAAGACTATACCATTGCAGTTTACTGAACCATAACCTTCAGTGAGACATGATGAGTTATCAGCAAATATCACTTTGGGTCCTGATTCATCCACATACTTGTGCAGATACTCCTTCACACCAGTCATGCTCCTTGAACATCCACTATCAAGATGCCAAACAGGATCCCTGGCATGTTTCTGCACAAATGGTAAACTGAGTCAGTTCTTTATAGGACTCCACTTCTTGGAGGGCTTAGCTTTGAGGGTCTTATTAACATTTTCAAGTAATTTATGGTCAGTGGTGGAGTGGACTGAGCTACCACATATTATGCATTTGATTGCTGATGTAGACTCAGTGGACTGAGAGGCTGACTTTGTCATACCTCTACTGGCCTGAATGGCCTTACCACATCCTGAGGTGTTATGAGTGGAACTTCCACTATTTTCACAACAATTGTCAATTTGACAATCCTTAGGATGGTGGTCATTGAACCCACAGTAAGGGCAAGGTGCAAAAGGCTTTGCCTTTTGTTTCTGTTTCTGTTTAGAATCAGAAGGATAGTTTAAAGACTGAGCTTTAAGACTTGCCATGTTTGATGTGACTGAATGTGTTTTGTGATCAGAGGTCCTGTGATCATCCTTTTTGCAAACCATACAATAAAGGATTCTATAGCAATCGTCAGTGACATGATTGGTATAGTTACACAGTTCACATATTTTAAGGGGTTTTGAGGGTTTGGGTTTGGTCTTTGAGGAAGTTTGTTTTTGTTCCTTCTTGGATTGAGAAGATATCTCTGAAGATGCAATCTTCTCACCAAGATTCCTGACCATTTCAGCCAACTGATCAAATTTTGAGTCAGGGCTTTGAGTTGTTACTTCAGAAGGAACTGAAGTTGATGAGTCATCAGTATTTACTGAGACTTCAAGGGTCGGTCTCTTCAGGATGGTTGTTCCCATTCCTGATCTCTCCTTTGGAGAGTGTGGTGAGAAGACCATTGGTGGGAGGCCTAAGTTTGGTGCAACACCCTGAAGGGTATTCAGTGGAGGAAGTAGTGGGTATGATTCTGATTCAGACTCTTTCACAGACTCAGTATTACTGAGTTGTTCAGTGAGTTCAAGCTTACTGAGTTGTTCAGTAAGTCCAAGCATATTTTTCAAAGCCTGACTTTCAGGAAGCAAGATCTTTCCAGTCTCAAAGTTTGGTAACTTACTGACTGGGTTGTCCCTGACAATCCAGTCATTAGACTTGGGAAGCATTTCTTGCTCAAAAGATATGCCAGCTGGAACAAAGGTTAATTCACTGTGACTCACATTGGGATCAACCATAAGAGGGTCAATTCCAATGGTTTTCTTAGAGCTTAATCCCATAGTGTCAAAGACCTTGGGGTTCTTTTTGGTCCAGCCTTGGATGACAGCTTTTTCTTTGTTAAGTTTAGTTTGTAGGGCTTGGTTTTGTTTCAAAATTTCAGTGTTCTGAATTTGTAGAGTTATTGTTTCTAATTTGGCTTGCTTTAGTACAAGCAATTCATCTCTACATTTATTCAATTCTGACACCTTGTTGTTATATTTTGAACACATGTTAAGCCTTTGTTCCTCAACAAATTTAAGATCTACACAAATATAATTCATGTAAGACTGCCAATCAGAATCATCATCCATAGAAAGTAAAGTGTTTACCTTCTTCATGGTGATGTTTACCCACTCTCCATTCCTTGCATGGCTTTTCCCAACAGCCACATGATCACCTTCAGAGAGTGCCATCAGTGCACTCACTCTAATTTCCTCATCTGAGGAGACCTCTTCATCATCCCAGTCATAAGCTTCAGCTACTAAAACCTTATTCTTTGCCTGAACAGGTTTGGGTGTTTGAGCAGCCTGAGACATAGAGGGATTAGTTTCAAGAATTGCAAGTTTAGCCTTGGCTTTCCTATATTTTGCTTCAAAGTCTTTTTGACCCTTGTTTTGAAATTGTTGGGTCGACTGAAACATTCTAGGTTGAAACTTGTTAGTTCCTGAGGAACTATTTCCTGAAAATTTGTAAGAAGGTTCTGAGGTAGTTTTAGAATAGCAGTCCCTAGCAAAATGACCCTTTTTACCACAGTTAAAATATTCAGTGGTTTCATTTGCTTTTCTTTTAGAAAAGTTGGACTGGTTTCTTTTGATGAAACGTTTTGAACTAGCAAGGAGTGCCCTCTCTTGGAATTCCAATTTTAAATCTTTTAGGTACTCATCACTAGTCCTTTCATCAATTTCATCCTCAGAATCTTCTTGGAAATCCTGCACAACACCATTAGTATAGAAAGCAGTTGAAATGGGTGTGGAGGTTAAGGCCTTTTTGGACTCAAGAGCTTTTGAGTCAGGATATCTCCTTGAGATCAAGTTGTCCTCATAGACAAATTTCCCATAGATTTCAAGGAGCTCAAGGGTCTGAATGTGATTAGCATTCCTCAGGCCTTGTGAGAAGTTTAGCCACTTCTCAGGGAGACTGTTGACAAAGCCAACATTTGTCTCATGCTTAGATAATGCTACACCATCATTTGATAGTTCGTTTATCAAAGTCTTGTATCTGGTATAAGTCTGAGAGAGACTTTCAGAGTCTTTTGCCCTGAAAGTATTATACTCAAGTTTCAGGTCCATGACCCTGTTTTCCTTGGTATCTGAGGGGCCCTCAAAGCTATTAACCAAGTCATCCCAAGTTTGCTTGGCTGTTAAACAGTTGATGACTGATTCCATTATATCGTCAGGAAGACAAGATATAAGGATGCTTTTAAGGCGCTGGTCTTGATTGACCACTCTCCTCTCATCAATGGTCCATTGTGCCTCAGACTTGTTTAGCCCTGCAGCAGTCTTAGGGACAAATGGGCCATCCCTGATACAGGTGATGTAGTAAGGTTCCATACCAGTTAAATAGCAAATCATACGTTTTTTCCATTTGCTAAATTTTCCAGCTTCTAGTCTGGGTGCAATAGCAGAATAGCTGCCACCCTTTTTATCGACCAGCTGGGGTACATTAATATAAGCCATAGTAGGATCTTGGTTTTAAAAACCTTGAGCACTCTTGGTTAGTTTTGAAAGATTTTATAAACCAGAGGCTCTGATACCACTTGTTATTCCCTTAACACGCTTAGAGTTAACTAGAAAGTTAATCTATTCGTGTTTATGACTAATACAATGTTATGATTAATTCTAACAGATTAATGAAAACGTAAAAGTAAAAACACACAAGTATTTTTCAACGTTTAAATTCTTATTAGAAATGAATCAAAGAATCTATTACCCAAGTGTTTTGCGGAACAAACACTTGAGATTGAACAGACAAGGTATGGTGGTGTCTCCTATTTAAACTCAAGCTTTGCTTTGAGTGGTAACAATTCGACCCACTGAGCTATCTCAGGGATACGTTACTCTTTGTAGGAGAGAAGTTGCTTTGTAAAAGTCTAAGCTTTCAATGTACAAAACACACTCAACTTCTCTCCTTTTGAACCTATTTATACACAAGTATATAAGAGTAAAAGTGATTAAAAAACTACAACTTGTTGAAGCAAGCGTGTCTGACAATTACAACAGTAATTGTCATTTCCAAGAACCAATGGGAATGGACTATAAAGTCTTTAGGAGTGGTTGGTCTGACACTCCATGACTTTTAGCCGTCTTAGGGAAAGTTTCTTCCTGACAAGATAAGATTTGATCTTATCTTAGAACTCTTCCCAGATCCTCCCGCCTTTCTTTCAGGCGTTGAGTTCTTCAGTCTTCAATCACTTAATGTTGTTGAGGAGACTGGGGTTCAGTGAGTTCTTATCCAACACTCACTGAACCATCATCTTCTTCTTTGGCTTAAGTCCTACTCAGGGAGTACCGCCTTCCTGAGTAGTGAATCCTTTTTCTTGAATTTGCCTTAAGCATCCTGAAGATGACTCACTGAGAGTCTGTTCTCTCAGTGACTTGAATTGTTCTCGGTTTAAGTTAACACTTAGTTAATTTGTGTCCAAATCTTGTTTTAAGTATTCTTGGGTACTGATGGACCCAACATATATATATATATATATCGCATATATATATTTATATATATATATATATATATATATATATATATATATATATATATATATATATATATATATATATATATATATATATATATATCGCAATTATAAAAGAATTCAAACTCAGTTTCGTTAACTTAACAATATATACCTAGCAAATGACATGTTTTATCAACACTATTAATAAATTTAAAAGCTTTGAAATGGTTTTCAAATTCTTTTCGTAAACCTTACAATCTATTAACACAAGTTTATTTGCAAACCATGCCATTATAATAAGACACTCATATATATATATATATATATATATATATATATATATAAGACACTTATATATATATATATATATACACACACACATAACTTTTATCTTATTTCTCATAACCACACATGTAACACCCCAACCCGATAAGGGTAGAAGTATTACGTTATGGTGACATATCAAAGCAAACACAAGCATATGACTAATTAATACAAAATGAAATTCAATGGTTACAAGGGAAAATCTGAAGATACAAGGTTACAATGAGAATTAATAATAAATTCTAAGTTCTATAATTTGCAATTGTTCTAATCATCTCTAATCCAGAATAGCTAGTAAGGTCTTCTAAGTCCAAGGTACTCTCCACTCATACCCAGTTTCCAAACTAAAACCTGCCGCAGGAAAAGAAATGCGGCTGAGCTACAAGAGCTCAGTGAACAGATATAACGATAACAAAGCAGTAATAGAGAAAAGAATAGAGTAACAGAAATAAAGGTCATGCGCAGATATAATAAAAGTTAAGGAATAAGTAATGAATAAGAGTAAAGGAAAAGGAAACAAAAATCCACCACGAGCCCAGAACAGATCATATCATAATAATGTAACCATATAAGCATATAGAGGGGAGACCTCTTGTATAACCAGATAATATGAGGGGTGGCCTCAGTAACCAAATGAAGTGATCAACTCCCAGATATGTGAAAGACGTGTATCACACACACCATCAGTCACCAGATATATAACAGATAAACAGAAACAGAAACAGATCAAATCTAGGATGCATCTATACGCCCCAGTAGGCCAGATTCTTCCTCTACGTAACAAGTCAAGTCAGGTCAGGGACAGGATAGGTCATCACTCTCCTACCCTAGAGTCAATTCATCGGTGCATCAATGACAAGGACATGAAACCCTCATGCCTAGTGAAACAAGTAGTGGCTCGTAGTATCAAACTGTGGGTCAAGGGTCAAGTATCAAGTATCAGATGTTCAAGTTCAAGTTTCATATCAAGTGGTTCAGATCAAGTTTCCGTTTCAAGTATATCAGATCAAAGTTTATATCAATGTTCGAGTCAAGTTTCCATTTCAAGTATATCAGATCAAGGTTTATAACAGAGGTTCAATTCGAGGTTCAGAACAAGAGATCATAGCAAGGTTTATAGCAAAGGTTCAAATCAAGTGGTTCATATCAAAGGTTCATAATCAAATGATTCGTAGGTTCATAGTAAAGATTTAATTCAAAGGTTTCATATCAAACGCGTATTTAGAAAATCTTTCAATAAGTGGCTTTCATAAAATGATGTTTAGTAAAGTTTTTCATAAAGATAGTCTTAAAAGTAGTTTTCACAAAACTTTTAGTAAAATTTCATTTAAAAGTGGTATCGCATCGTGCTCAACAACATCGTTTTAAAATAGCTTTTCTCAAAACATTTTCATATATAATTTAGAAAGGTTTTAGCATCCAGTTATAATATCAAATGAACCTTCAAGGTATCCAAGGGTTTGAATATTCATGTCACAGGGTGATAAACGAATTATATCAAGTATCAAGGGAACATAGCAAGGTTCAATTTATCAAGGAAAACATAGCAAGGTTCACAAATCAAGGGGAGCATAACAAGGTTCAAGGGAGTAAGATAGTCAAGAGAGAGAGAGTTCATGAGAAACCTGTGAGAAGGTCAGAATATCTGTACCTTAACAAATACGCAAGCAAAGCAATGAAATGAAAAGCAAGCAGGAGATCACTCCTTCTTCACCCGATCTACAATTAATCATAATTGTACTTATAAGTTTCGTAGTCGTAAAGGTTTCATTTTAATTGTCTTTCCATTTTAGGTAACTTTTCAAAAATAGCAAGTTTCCATATTTAGTAACTTTAGTCATTAACATTCCCGTTTATCAATTTAAGGTATTAAAAATGGCCATATTAGTAGCTTAAGGTTCATAATGTCATTTACATAAGTTTAGGGTTCATAATGTAGTTTTCATAATTTTAGATTTTATTATGCAATTATAACAAGTTTAGGGTTTTAGTGTCATTATGATAAGATTAGGGTATAAAATGTAAATATTATCAAGTTACAGGTTTTTACAAGTTAAGTCCTTTAGTTTTAGAAAAATGACAATTTAAACCCTTTAGTTTTGGAAAATAAACACATAATGCCTTTTTAATATCTTTCACACCCTTTAACAGATTTTAAACATAAACTGGTACGGTTAGTCGAATTTATGAATTATATGAGAACTCAGAAATAAAATTCCTAAAAATTCACAAACGTACCTATATGTCTTAAGAACTTACATTAATTTTTTCAGAATTTATTAGCTAGCATAACCATAGTCTAAAAATCTTTTAGGTCAACTCGTTCAGATTACTGATCAGTTTTAACATACGAAAAGTTTGTGTTTTGTTACCCCTTCAGAAAAATTTATAAAAATCTACAAAAATTCCAGTAATTAATAGACATGTGAAATATTACTCAGTTAAAAGGGAGTATTCTAATTCGACATGGTTTGCAAATTAAAATTTATAAACACGGACTATTTTTCCAGACATACGAATTGAGTTTGACACTTAACTTTCTAAAAATCAAAAAGTTTCCTTCCCGACCTCTAAAAATTACAAGGTTAATTTTCCCAGAAATCTATTTTCCTAAATTTAGTTTTAGACTCCAGAAACTCTTAAAAATACGTTCACATCATTTTTATCCACTCGAAAAAAGTTGACTAAAATTTCTGGACAGCAGCAGTGTTCATCATTTTATGTAATCTTTTAGGGTTTTCATATTCCCATCTTTATTTCTTGCTACAAAACTATTATTGTTGAGTTAGAACATATCTAGGTCGATTCATATATGTCATAAACATTCACATATTAATTCGAATTTCAACAATGTACACAGGCCGATTCATAGATTAAGTTTTTAGGGTTGTTATTTCATGTGATCTATTCATGATTTTATGTGATCTTTTAAATCATCATATGTGTTTTATAATTTGACAAAAACAACAAGAATTGAACGAGAAAAGGGATAATACAAATACCCTTGAAGACCAAACGAAGAATAGAACCACACGAGATCAATTCACCAACAATTTCCTTCTTCCTTTTTCTTGTGGATTCGCATGGCAGGAAACAAAGAGAAAGAGTATGGGTCGATTAGGGTTTGAACAATGATTTTAAATGAATTAAATTATGTACTTATGATTACCTCTGTGATGTGAATGAAACAAGAACAAGATCAAGATCACTAAGAGCTCTTTTGTGGTTTTATTTGGATCGACAGCAGCAGCAAGGAAAAGAGCAACCGAAACTTTTGTGTTGAGAGAAATTAGGGTTTTGGCTTGTGGGAATTTTCGGTTATAATGGGATATCAAAACCGTGTATATTGATTTTGTTATTAAAGGGAAGGAACCAAAATTAAGGAAGGATATCAATCAAGTTTAAATGAGGTCTTATCTCTTCTTATTGTTGATATGGGCCGAATTTTAAGTGTTAGACAAAACAAAGTATGGGTTGACTAACATAGTAGTGTAGGATTATTATTTTGTGACATATTATTTACATAATGTAATGTTTTATTAGTTAGCTTAAGTCACTAGATAATTTAGGACATAATTGATCTTAGGTTAAGTACACTTTATGTGACTTATAAAATTTTCATAAGTTCTTGAAGTTCAAAATTTAGGGGCATTTTAGTCATTTCAGATTATGTTACGTTTTGGGTTTTACAACACACTTTGTAAAATTTATATACACCCGGTCATAATAACTCTCCGTCATATCACCAAAGTCTTACAATTATTCGTTCCTTCCGTAATCTTTTAGTTATTTCCAAACTAAAGATTTACATCCTTGTAATTCATGAGTACCCTCGAGAGCCAATATTTCAAATTATTCAGAAAAGACTTTTGAACTTAAATGCTGCCACACCAGCAACAATAACTCAAATATTTAAATCTTACTGATTTAATTAAACTTCGTAAGGTTTTAAACTCGATTCGTGAACTAAAATAAACCTTATTAATTTAGGTCGCGTGTTGGAGCCGAATACTGTCTAAACTGTTATGTTACCTGATCACTACTTGACAAGGTGAGTTCATGGCCCCTACCTTTACTTGTTTTATAAATGTTTGGGGGGAGAATACATGCTCATTTTTAATTAAACTCAATGCTTGTTTATACTTAAACTCATTACTTGTTGAAAAACATGATTTATTTGCTTATTGCACACTAGTTTACCTTATTCTAAACACAAGTGTTTAAATATTATATGTGAGTTTATAGTACAACTTAACCTATACTTGTTTTACAAACCTTGGGGTGAGAAGCATACAAAACATTTTCTGGACCACAAACAATACTATATTTTCCCCACACTATTGCGTAGTTAGCCTAAGCCCCTGAGCCCACTATTATGCCCACCTCATGAACCGTTAATTCCTGCTGGAAAGCGCGATTGATATAAATAGATCTATTGGGGTGACTCCCCCGTTCGGTTGGCAAGACTGGTTAATGCGGGCGTATACCAAGTCGGATTACGAGTGTATTGGGTTAAACACTCGCTATGGACCCCTATTATTATAATTTATGTGCTATATTGTAGCGCACTGAACTGTCGAGCTTCGGTTGCATGAACTTAGAGCTAGCGCAATATACTATTTTATTTTGGGTCACATACCCTACTCATGGTCCACATCTCTAATTTTTCCTTAAGTTAAACTTTATTATCATGACGTTGTGAGCGACACAATGATCACAAAACTACTATTGAACTCACATTATCTTTACTACTTTAATATAAATCTATTAACTCACCAACCTCGTGTTGACACAAATCCCCCCAGACTAAGATATTGCTGTGTCCTCACACAATGTTATAAAAACACGTTTTCAAAACCAAAAATTTCTAATCTCTTTTTACTAACTTTGAAAAGTAGCAAAATTTTCAAAAGAGATTAAGAAATCTTAAGTTCTAAAAACTCCCCGATTTTCCTTTTTATTCTATTTTTGTATTTTTTTTTCTTCTTATTATCAAGTGACGGTTTTGTTGACAATCATTATCTATCAATAACTTTTAAGGTCAACGAGTAGGAAACACGACTCAAAGGAAGTGACCACACGGATAAAATTCGTCGTTCCTGATTTTTCGCGAGCCCCCAAACTAAGCTTAAAAACAAAATCATTGTTATTTACAAGTTAGATGCTAACACTACCCATGAAAGTTACTTGTGTAATTACCTCTTGCTCCCATTTTCCTAATTTCCTCTATTTATTTTATTTATGGCGAGACATGAATTTCTTCATATTCTCGTTTCGATAATTTTTAATCCGATAAAGATACTAAATTAAGACGCTAAGTAGTTTTCAATCTTCTCTCGAGAACCGTTGCTTTGAAAATGAGGTCTACATCAAGGTTTTTTTATTTAACTTTTGCTTCTTTTTTTTTTCTTTTTTTTTTCCATTCATATATATATATATATATATATATATATATATATATATATATATATATATATATATATATATATTTTTTTTATATTGACTTTTTACTTGCGTACCCTAAACGACGGACCTTCACGGTTTAGTTCCAAGACCTTACACCTTTTCGGAATAAAGGATCCAAGGGCCGTTACAACGGAGTGCTCCAAGACTATAGACATTCCTGAAATGAGGATCCAAGGTGGTTAAACCAAGACCTCACACATTCCTGAACTAGAGGTCCAAGGGCCGGTGCAAGAGGGTAGCCAAGACCTAAACGCTTCCCGGAAATAAGGATCCAAGGCCCGATCTCGAATCCGTAGCTTAGAGAACTTAACTTATCATTAAACGTATTTATTAAGTAATCTTGATGTGTACCCAATTTTTAAAGCAAGAATTCTTTTAAGAAGACCAAGAACTAATCATCGGCAAAACCTAACATCTTTAATTATTTTTACAGTAATATATGGTGAAACAATTTTGTGGGAGCAAAAGGCCACAAGTAACTTCGATGAGCTCTAAAGAGAACCAACTACTCCACGCTTAGCATCTAACTTCTAAATAAACTCTATCATTTCTCGTTCTTCGCAAATTTAAAATCTTAAATAATAAGATCCGCGAATGCTTAGCCTTATAATCAAGCCATGCATATATAAAGTCGATACGGGAACTTGCAAACTCTTAAAGAATTCGCATTTTATAGCTCCTTGTGTAAAAGACTAGCACGAGCTTATAGATTATAAATGGTTAAGGGAACAAGCTAGGGCTCAACACGCCCGATCAAGTCAGAATTTTATTCCTACTCTCACCAGCGGAAAGTCAACAAAATGTCAAAATTTATTATATTTTGCAAAAAAAAATTTTTTTTAAAATTTTCTCATTTTTTGGATTTTTTCAATTTTGGAGGAAAAACGGGGTTGCATGAGTAAACGGCAAAAAAAGCAAGGCATAAATCAAATCGAAAGATTACCCCCCCCCCCCCAAGACTAAAACGAGACATTGTCCTCAATGTCTTAAAGGTAAGGGTTCTCCTACATAAATCTAAGGCCGTTTATTAATTATGCCAAAGATAAACGTAAAACGATAAGATTAAGGATATCGGATGAGCAACAAATGATGAAACTCGAGTGGAGAGAAGCAAACCACGAGCACGAGATTCTTCATTATTCGGGCGAATACTGGACACATCACAAAAAACCACGAAACACAAGAAATGGAAGAGGTAGCCCTCCTCACGTCACTTATTAGAAAATAGATAAGAAGATAGAGGATAAGCATGGGGTGCCTCCCACGAAGCGCTTTGTTTTTGATAACCTAGTCACGTAGCTTGACTCGACCCCGAATTTATTTGTTCTTGGGGGAGCATGTGGAAGAGAAAATCTCCATCGGACTTTCGTTCAAGATGTTTGGATAAACATTTAAGCATACGAAAGTTCCACTCCGATGAGATACCCATGGCTTAAATGAAGGAGAGATGCCGGGGTCAAAGATGGCATCTTCACTCACAAATGAGTGAAGGAGAGGAGAAGTCACCGGATTGGTGAAGAAAGGGAGAAAGATCTGAATAACGATTGTGAGATAATCGTCATCCACACTCCCGAAAGAGATAGAAAGGGTGGGTTGGGTGGGTAAAATATTAGAGAGAATTCCCTCATCTGGTGGTTTAGCAGGAGGGCGAGGGGATGAAGGATCAACGTGAAATGACTCAGTTTATGGAAGGGGATCACTGTTAAGCAATTTTTCAAGAAAAAGTACATCCCCTTCTGAGTCATGGGAATCGTCGGGGCGAGGTATTGGTAAAATCGGCTCATCAAGTGTAAAGTCCTCGTCCTCAACGTTCTCTAACCCTTCATCGAAAAGAGGATTAACTTTGCATGAAGTATACTCATCATTAAATTCAAAAAGAGGGTTAGAGAAAATCCTGGAAGTAACCTCGGAAACGTCAAGAGAATCTCCACAAGATTGCAAATCACATTCACCGTCAAATATTTCCTCAGACTCACTTGGGATTGGGACGAGGTTCTCAGCACTAGAATTTATTAATTCATCCGATTCCTTTTCAAGAATAGTGCTAAGATGCTCGTCCCCCATTTTTAGAGAGTCCTCGAGTACTACGGTAGGAAAGACGGGTGCTATTTGAGGGAAAACGTTGAATGGAACAAGTCTCTCCTCGTCATCATCGGAATCATCGTCGTGGTTAATTAAGGTCTTTCGAAAGTTAGCCGCTCTTTCCTCGGCAAGTAATTCTTCCATAGACTTCCCGGGAGTATAAGTATTAAGAGTAGCCAAACTTTGATTAACCGCTTGCTCTCGATTACGAACCACTTCGACAACGGATCCCAAAAGTTTTGCAATTTCGAGCATTCCATCTTGATTTCGATAATTGACGGGATTTTGTGGGGGTTGGTCAAAACCATGAGAATTGTAACACAAATTTGGCTCATATTAAAAATTTTCAAACGATCCCCCACAATTTTCAAAATTTGATGTAGTTTGGAACGATGTATTATTGAAATACGGTTCTTGCTCATAATAGTTTTGAGGAGGGTGATTGAAATTGTTTTGAGGATAATTGGAAATGTTCGGATTAAAATCATAAGTGTATGAATTTTCAGCTTCCGAAGCACAAAACGAACAAAATCCATTGATAATATTTCTACCACACCTCTCGCAAGTACACCGATGACAATAAGTCGATGTCGGATCTAACGGATTTCCACACCCATCGCAATAACGTTGATCGAACGAAAATAAATCGGGCTGTGGTGGGTAGTCGGAAGAATTTGAAAAGTCGTTGAACGAATTCTGATTTGGATCATAAGCGAATGAATTCCTCAAACCACAAAAGAAACAACTTCCGTCCCGAATATCAATACCACACCGTTCGCACGTACACCAACGACACGGCAAACCAAAAAGCGGCTCTCCACAACCGACGCAAGGGATAAACGATCCATCAGAATTAAACATATAGAGGATTTAGAGAATAGAATTAAACGTTTAAGAGGAATGAGAGATAAAGAATTAAACGGATAGAGGGTAAGAAATAAAGAATCAAACGTATAAGAGGATTAAGAAGAATATTTTTGGATTTTTAAATTTTAGAAACATAGAAAATCTCAAAAGAAAAAGGAAAATAAATTTTGAAGAGAAAATCTTTTTGGGTTTTTATAAATATTTACAAATGAAAACGATAACTCCACGAGGAAGGGTCTTCAAAACACGAATCGAAAAACGGAATCACGAACTCACTTCAACCTTCCCCGGCAGCGGCGCCAAAAATTGATTTGTTAAATTAAGTTCCAAAAGGAATTCACAAAAGGGAAATAATGTGAAAACCCGAAGTTCGTTGTCCCAATGAAGATTGAATGGAACTGTGATTCGGGATCGTGAATCGTGCAGTGAATGGTGAATAAAAGTGAGTGATAATGATTTTTAAACTAAAATGATGAAACATAAACTAAAAACAGTAAATAAGGCAAAGGAAAATTCTATTCTAAGGCAAACGTAAGGGAAATCCTAAAAACGCGCGAATAAATCAAAAACTACGTACGAGCGTAAAATAAAAAGTGAATTTGAAGCACTACTAATCCTACGGGCATGAAAATAATTTTTCTACATTCTAAATGATAAAAGAGATTTTTAGGAAAAAGAATTATATTTTTTTGATTTTTATTTTATTTTTTATGAATTTAAATCTAAAAGAAACTATTTAAATGATTAAAAATAGTACTACCTCCGTCCCATATTAAGTGTCCATAATGGAATCTTGGGATGTCCCAAATTAAGTGTCCAGGGAATATTTTCAACCAATGAGAAGAGACTTTAGTGGGTAATAGTGATATTTGATTGGTGGAGAGTGTAGTTAGTGGAATTTTCTAAAACTTTGTGCATTTGGAAAGTGGACACTTAATATGGGACGGAGGGAAACTATTTAAATGATTAAAAATAGTAAATGATTTTGGAAAAATGTGAAACTTTGCAGAAAAATCCTAAATTATATAAAGAAGCTATGAAAATGAAAGTGGAACTTATCTAAACCCTAATAAGCAGTTAGCATAAAAAGCAGTTACAAATAAGCTCGAGAAATAAGCTCTACATTACCAAAAATTACCAAAAGCTCAAATATAGTAAAACACACTAATTGAAGCTTGAAACAACTTAAAAATCCCAAAGAAGCACTCAGATTCAGCTAATAATCAGCTGAGCAGTTGCAAATATAAGACAGAATCAAAAGAGCAGACAGCCTACTTTAAGCTACTCTAGAAGCTAGGGAAAAGCTTATCAGGGAAAACCAAAAGCTGAATCTTGAACCTAGTACTACTGACTACTTGTAAACTGAAAAGCTCCTCATTAAACAATCAATTGCTACTTCAATTCATACCAAGAACAGGTGCACATGGGGACTTAAACTGATTGCAGGCATGAACAGGTTTAATGAGGGAACTTGCAGACAGATAATAAGCTATCTAATAATCTAAAAATTGAAAACCAAGCTCAGATCAAAAAAGCCAATATTACAAACTATAAGAAAACCAAATTTCATGCATGGAGACCAATTGAATAAGTAGATGCAATCAAATGAAAAAGCTAAGGTGAGCAAAATATGTGCAGGACTGCACAGATAAATCTGATGCAGCAGGAATGGGTTTTGGCCCTTAACTTTTGCAATCCTAGATGAAATAGTGCCAAACTATGGATTATCACTTAGTACACTAGATTGAACTTATAAATGCCAATAAGAAAGCTCAAATGAACCTCAGCTTATTAGAAGCTTGTCAAGGCAGTTCATACTCTAAAGTTTGCACCACTGATTCAACTTCCTCAAATCAATCTAATTTGCTTAAATTCAACTAACTACTGCTTATATATCCTTTAATAAGCTCAGACAAAACTCCTAATATGACACATGAACAGTGAAAGCAACTTATGTCTAAAAAAACTTCCTAGATCCAAACACCCTCTTAAAATCTGTGATTGTCAATTTAGAACTAGAAACTGCAAATATAAACTATGATATTGATTAAACTATGATTACCTAAGTAAATTATCAACTAATAAGCAATATTCAATAAGAAATAAGCACTAAAACAACAGAATTAAGCAGTTTGACTGAATTTTTTGACTTTAATGGGATTTTAAAACTAAAAGGTGAATAAGCTTAAATCAACTAGTGAACTAACACTATAAGAACATAATAAGATAAAATAAGCTAAAAAGGAGAATAGTACCAGAATTAAGCCAATAAGCAGATGAATAGTAATTTTGACCAAAGTTTGACTTACATTAAAACTGAAATTTTGAGTACAATATTGAAATTCTGAAAAGAAGTAATACAAATAAGCTGAAAAATAAGCTGCTACTACATAAAAACTACCTAAATTAACCTACTCCTAAAGCCTAAAAATCTAACAGTCTAACACCCCAATTCGTGACTGAAGAAGGCTATTTATAGCCATAAGCAGAAGCTTCTAGGGTTCCATCCGAATCAATCCAACCCCTTAAATCCTCCTTGGTCTCCAATCCATAAATCACAGCCGTTAGATCATTTTGATGATATGTTTCGACCAATAGCATTGCTCCAAACTGTCACGTTGTCATTCCCTTGGTGTCAGCACCTTGTCAGTACTTCTAGAAGCAAGTGTGAAGTACGGATATACCCTTAATTGCTGTCAATTTTGAGGATAGGGATTTAGGGTTCATGGTGGTACAGTAAATCTGGGTAAATTGGGGCGCGGGGTTTTATTTATTTATTTTTGTTTGACCGAAAAGTATTATAAGGGTTGACCGGGTTTTGTGATGGGTTAGTGGGTGGATCAGGTTAAGGGATTAGGATAGTGGGCTTTTGGGTTTAATAAAAGTGGGCTGTGGGCTGGGTTTATATTTTGGATTAATATTAAATCCGGGTATAGGGTGTAGGATTTAAGATTTGTAGTTTGACAAAAATACAAGGACCAAAATTGTAATTGCTAAAACTTCAAGGGCCATTCTTGCCATATTTGCAAAGTAAATCCAAGGGCTTGTCTTGCCAATCTTTGATTCTTCAAGGACTTGTTTGACTTTTGAGCATAGACTTTGACTTTTTGCTTCCCGGCATCGGCTTTTGACACTTTTCCAAATCTCGTGTTCGTTTTCTCAGTTTTTGCTCGATTTTGTCCATATTTCATGATATCCGTACCTGCATAGAAACAAACACAAAAACACAATATCTTTGCCATTTATGGTTAGTTTTTGGTCGTTTTGGGTCTTAATTTGGTCAAATAAAGGTATGTGTTTACGCACATACCACTTTAGCATGTATTTTCAGGTTTAAAGCGATAATCTAGTTTTGGAGGCTTTCGGCAGGGCATGGCATGGTCATAGAAGACTCTGATAAATTTGGGACCACTTGAAACCTTTTATGGGCTTATATTTCCGCACTATTTTTGTAATATTGTAAACAAATCACTTTTGAATATGAAATCTATTTTAAATGGTTGAGGTAAAACCATTCTTTATACTTTGTGTTGTGATACCAATTTAGTAGCACCCAAACATGTATGCTTTCGCTAAACCAGATTTTGGGGGTGTTACAGTATCAGAGCCATCACCACCACAAACTGTGGTGATGAGCTAAAATCCGACAACAATAACTGCCTTTACCATCATAACAACTTTTCCCGCCAAAATTTTTCCAAAACAACCACCATTAATTCAGTCACAAAAACCACCTTACTACCATAAACAACCATCATTCTTCATCCAAAACCATCAATATCAATCAATAACCATCATCAATTTCCATTATCACTGAATTTTTTTTTCACTCAAACAATCAAATCCCAATCAAACAGCAACCAAAACCCATAAGTAGTTGAAAACAATCACAATCCTTATTCTTTACACCAATCAAAGCACAATCAACAAAAAACATCAATCAAGACTAATCCATCACAAGAATCAAGAATCAGTTAGAAGAAAAGTCAAAGTTTGTTAGAAAAGTCAAAGTCTGGTGAAAATGGTTAATTCTGGTAATTCTAATGGTGTTGAATCTTCTGGTGTTAATTCAATGGATCAAGAAGATCTCAATTCAGTTTTTCATCCACTTTACTTTCATCAAAATGATCATCCAGGTTTGATACTCATCTCCAAAAAGTTAACAGGTTCAGAGAATTTTAGTACTTGGAAAAGATCAATCTCAATTGCTTTGAATGCTAGAAATAAGTTGGGAATTGTCACTGGTGAGTATGATGAACCTGTACTTGGTTCACCACTTAGGCCACACTGGGAGAGGGCTAATGACATGCTAATTTCATGGATCTTGAACACTGTGTTAGAGCAAATCAGTTGCTTTATGGTCTGAACTCAATGAGCATTATTCACAGCTTGATGGTCATAGGATTTATGCGGTCACTTTTGCTATTGTTCAACTAAAGCAGAATAATAGCCCAATTGAGGTCTATTATCAAAAACTTAAGGGCCTTTGGGATGAATTGGATGCACTTGAGGCACCTTATGCTTGTAGTTGTAAATGTACATGTGAGAATGGGAAAACTAATGGTGAAAGTGACCAAAGGAAAAGGCTTATTCAATTTCTTATGGGACTACATGAGAGCTACACAAATGTTAGGGGTCAAATCCTGTTGTTACAACCATTACCATCAGTTGCAAAGGCTTATAGTATGCTAAGACATGAAGAATCCCAAAGAGACACACCAAAACAACAAGCTGCTACACCCATTGCTCTCAATACAATGACTGGTGCTCATAACAGACAACAAAAGTTTAACCCAAACAGGCCTTACAACCCACCCAACAGGACTACTACCCAAATCCAAACACTATTTCAACCTGAGAGAAGAAGCAACTTCAGGAAGGGAATTATCTGCACAAATTGTAACAAAGAAGGCCATTATGGCTATGAGTGCTACAAACTTGTTGGCTATCCTGTGGGACACCCTCTTCATGGCAAATACATACCACCAAATCAAAGGGCTCAACAGAACAACAAAGGCAAAGCAACTGTGAACATGGCTGTTGGTGAGAATGATACTCCTTTGGGAACTGGTGACTCACAAACCTTTGATCAATCAAGCTCAGGATCAGATCACTTTGTGAGTGCAAGGATGGACATGTTGCAGAACCAATTAAACCAAGTCTTAATGATGCTACAAAACAAAGAAAGTGATCCTAGCCTCCTTCCTACTTACATGGCAGGTATATTCTCCATCATTTACTCTTTCATTGCCTCCTATGTTACTAAGTCTAAAGATACTTGGATAATAGATAGTGGTGCCACTGATAGTATCTGTATACTACTTTCACTCATGTTTAACATCAAAAAATGCAACCCACCCATCCTAGTTTCACTGCCCAATGGTCATGTTATAGAGGTCCACCTAATAGGCTCAGTTTGTATCCACAAAGACTTCATACTACACAATGTCCTTTATGTACCTTCATTCACCTACAACCTCATTTCCATAAGCACTGCACTGAGATCCACACACTCATCCATCACCTTTACTTAAAATTCATGCTATTTTCAGGACCATAATGGAAAGAGGACATCAGGAACCCTCTGTGGTGGACTTTACACTCTCACCTCTTCAACACAACCACAACTAACTCATTCACCAACCATTCTCTCACATATCAATAACAACCATCTATGGCATGCAAGATTGGGACATCCTTCATTTCAAGTTCTTAGCAAAATCAAAAGTTTACCTGTTTCTTCTTTCAAAAACACAGACAACAAATGTACTATATGTCCTTTGTCTAAACATCATGTTTTACCATTTCCTGTTAGTATTTCTCATGCTAAGTCAGTCTTTGATCTAGTTCATCTTGATGTATGGGGTCCATATAGACACCCAACCATGAATAAATGTACATATTTTTTAACCATTGTTGATGATTTCTCAAGGGCAACTTGGACTTATCTTTTTCCAAACAAATATCATGTTGCATCTACTATCAAAACCTTCCATACATACATCAAAAATCACTTTCAAAAGTCAATAAAAACAATTAGAAGTGATAATGGCACAGAATTCCTTAACCAATCACTTGATGAATTTTTCAAAAACCATGGCATTATTCACCAAACATCATGCCCTTATACACCACAACAAAATGGCAGAGTTGAAAGGAAACACAAACAACTGTTAGAAATGGCAAGATCCATCCAGTTTCAAGAAAATTTTCCAAAACATCTTTGGGGTTATTGTATACTGACCTCCACCTACTTAATCAACAGACTACCATCCAGAGTTCTAAATGACAAAAGTCCCTTTGAACTTCTCCATAACACACCACCCAACCTTGACCACCTCAGAATTATAGGCTGCAGATCCTAAGTCCACAGTCACACCAATGACAAATTTGCCCCTAGATCCATCCCCACAGTCCTACTTGGCTATCCACCAAACCAAAAAGGCTATATTGTCTATGACCCCACAACTCAGAAAACCATCACAAGCAGAAATGTTACCTTTGAAGAGACAACTTTTCCCTTTCACCAAAGTCCCAATACTTGCTACCCTGTACCACCATCCACGACAGTTTTTCCCTCTACTAACAATGAATCACCACCCACAATTCCACCATCTACTGATCTCATTTCACCAATAATCATACCTATACCTTCACCCAACCCTACACCAATGGATACAACTGAGCCTACATCCCCTACTGCATCTCATCCAAACACCCCAACTTCAACCACATCAGCAACCTCAACAAGCTCTCCCACATCTATACCTACACCAAATCATCCACCATCTCCTGAAACATCACCTACACCACCACCACCACCAAACATCAACCATCCTCTCAGAACATCAACCAGAACCAAACATCTCCCCACCAAGTTTAATGACTATCATCATTCCCTTCCCAATAAGTCCTCTGTACACAACATCACTTCCAAATACCATCTCACTAAATACATCAATTACACTAATCTCACACCACAACACAAACATTTAATTTGTTCTATAGATAAATAAGTGGAACCACATACTTTTGTCCAAGCATCTAAAGACAGTAGATGGCTTAAAGCAATGGAAAAGGAAATCACTGCACTTGAAGACAACCACACATGGATTCTCACTGAGTTACCTCCTGGCAAGACTCCTATTGGTTCAAAATGGGTATTTAACATCAAGTACAGGGCAGATGGTAATATAGAAAGATTTAAGGCCAGGCTAGTGGCTAAAGGTCACACTCAAAAAGAAGGGGTTGATTATACTGAGACCTTTGCTCCAGTTGCAAAGATGGTCACTATCAGGACATTATTGACAATTGCAGTTCAAAAAGGATGGTTCATTGAACAATTGGACATCAACAATGCATTTTTGCATGGTGATCTCCCTGAAGAAGTATACATGACTATTCCACAAGGCTACCCTAAACCAATATCACCAAACACTGTCTGCAAAGTTCAAAAGTCACTCTATGGTTTGAAACAAGCTAACAGACAATGGTTTGACAAGCTTACTACTTGAAAGGTTTGGGTTTCAAGCAAAGCTATGTGGACACTTCTTTGTTTACTCATCACACTGCTACTTCTCTTACTTCCATCCTAGTCTATGTTGATGATATTATCATCACAGGACGTGACAAATCCTTCATTGGTCACATCAAGCATCAACTGGACATCACTTTTAGCATCAAAGACTTGGGTCCCCTTCATTACTATTTAGGCATTGAATGTCTCAGGAATTCTAATGGTTTGGTTATGACACAAAGGAAATATGCTCTTGAATTGCTAAAAGAAGCCAACAGTTTACATGTCAAGCCTGCAGCTACTCCTCTGGATCCCAATGTTAAGCTCAACAAAACAGATGGAGAACATATCACTGATCCCTCATCATACAGAAATCTTGTTGGAAAACTTCTCTACCTCACAATGACCAGGCCTGACCTTTCATTTGCAACCCAATCTTTAAGCCAGTTTCTTCAACAGCCAAGGACACCTCACCTCAAAGCTCTCATGAAAGTGTTTAGATATATCAAACTATGCCCTGGTCAAGGCTTGTTTCTCCCAAAGCTTAACAGTTTCACCTTAACAGCTTACTGTGACAGCGATTGGGCTAGTTGTTCCTATACTAGAAGATCCGTATCTGGCAATTGCTTATTTTTTGGGAGTAGTCTAATTTCATGGCAGTACAAAAAGCAAAATGTGGTCTCAAGATATTCTACAGAAGCTGAGTACAGGTCACTTGCAGACGCTACTTGTGAAGTTTCTCGGGTCAAAAGTCTCCTAAAAGATCTTCTTATCCCAATTTCTACACCAATAAAAATTTTCTGTGACAATGCTTCTTCTATAGCCCTGGCATCTAACCCAATCCAACATGCCAGAACAAAACATATTGAGATAGATTGCCATTTTGTCAGAGATAAGGTCAAGCTTGGACTTATTCTTCCTACATTTGTTCCTTCTAAAGCACAAGCAGCAGACATTTTTACCAAGGGCTTACACAGACCTCTCCACTTCAATTGTTTATCCAAGTTGAGCATTTGTGATCCATACACAATGCCAATTTGCGAGGGGGATAATGAGACATACAATGCCACAGGTGAAACTCAAGAAGTCAAAGATACTCAAGCTCAAGTTCATACTGCTACAAGAACAAGTCCAAGTCCAAGGCTTCAGTCTCAACACAAGACCTGCATTCTTCTACATAATTGTCGTATCTCTTGTAATAGAATGTAATTTATAGCTTAGCTTAGCATAGTTGATTCTAGAATTTTCTAGAAGTAGTTTGGCAGTTAGTTAGTTGCAAGTCTGGCTCTGTATATATACTTCATTCTGTGTATTCATTTCTCTTTAATGAAATAAAATATCATTCCATTTTCACATCTCTTCACATTTAACTAAACAGCCCATTAACCTATGACCGTTTGGGCATTTGGTTTCGTTTTTTATTTCCTATTCTATATACTGTGTTTTCAATAACTAGATCAAAAGTTATATTTTCTTGATTTCTAAAAAAATATGGTTGAATACAGCGAAGTTAAGTTGTAATTAATCCATACCACGTCTAAAATATTTGAAAAAATTCCACAAGATATAAAACATACATTGGTGAATAAAGAATCTAAAACAAAAAAATGAAATTCGCATGTGAATTTTTACGACAAAAAGAAAATATGATTGGTTCAAAATGTTGTCACCAAATATATAATTATCACACGAACATATCACACATACCACTTATTCTATCTTAACTACATATAAATTATGAATATACAAAACTCGTAAGTTCAGTTAAGGGTTTTAAAATTACTAAAGTACTCTTGCTTCAGTTAAATTTACAAATATAACATATTTCACATATTTTAGATATGTGGTTCAAAATGTTGTCACCAAATATATAATTATCACACGAACATATCACACATACCACTTATTCTATCTTAACTACATATAAATTATGAATATACAAAACTCGTAAGTTCAGTTAAGGGTTTTAAAATTACTAAAGTACTCTTGCTTCAGTTAAATTTACAAATTACAAAACTACTATAATTTTGGAAATGACATCACTAATGTTTTCCAATATTTTATTTTTATTTTTAGAAATACGTTCAAGCCATGAATTCAAATTCTCACCTGCTACTTGGTTCATAAAGAAAACAAGGTATAATATTGTATTATACCTTGTTTTCTATTATTTATAGAATTTCTTAATGAGTTTTACCCAACAAAACAATTGATGAATAATTCTGTGATGACCATCATATCGATGACATGATGACCACAACAGTGTGAGTTTTTTTTTTTTTTTTCATCAAAGAAAAGAAATTAAAAACCTCTATTTTGTGTAAAACTTTCAAATTTTTTGAACAATATCTTTAGAGTTAATTACATAAATGGTCACTGTGGTTTGGCCAAAATTGCACTTTCAGTCACCGAACTTTTTTCTTGACCGGTTCAGTCACTGTGGTTTGCATCTATTACCGGTTCAGTCCAATTTCGAAGAAAATGACTAAAAAGCCCTTGTGATATTCTTTTTCTTTTTACAGTTAGTCCTTTAGACAACTATGGTTTGTCAATTGTTTCACAGTTAGTCCTTTAGACTAACGGTTGTTAGTCCTTTACACGTTTTCGTTCGTATTTATTCGTTTCCGTCCGTATTTACACGTTTTCGTCCGTATTTACTCGTTTTCGTCCGTATTTACTCGTTTTCGTCCGTATTTACACGTTTCCGTCTGTATTTACAAGTTTTCATCAGTATTTACACGTTTTCGTCCGAATTTACACGTTTTCGTCCGTATTTACTCGTTTTCGTCCGTATTTACTCGTTTTCGTCCGTATTCACACGTTTTCATCCGTATTCACACGTTTTCGTCCGTATTTACACGTTTCCGTCTGTATTTACAAGTTTCCGTCCGTATTTACATGTTTTCGTCCGTATTTACATGTTTTCGTCCGTATTTACACGTTTTCATCTGTATTTACACATTTTCGTCCGTATTTACTCGTTTTCGACTGTATTTACACGTTTTCATCCGTTTTTACATGTTTTCGTCCGTATTTACACGTTTTCATCCCTATTTACAAGTTTCCGTCCGTATTCACACGTTTTCGTCCATTTTTACACGTATTTCAGAAAAAAATAATTTTTGGAAAAAAAATAATTTTTCGAAAAAATTATTTAAGAAAAAAATAATTTTGCGAAAAAAAAATAATTTTCGAAAAAATTATTTCAAAAAAAAATAATTTTTCGAAAAAAATATTTTTCTAAAAAAAAATAATTTAGAAAAAAAATATTTAACGGAAAAGGACTAACGTTGCAATGCCAGTTAACGGACAGTTAACGGAAAAGAAGAGGCAAGGGCTTTTTGGTCATTTTATTCGAATTTGGATTGGGCCTGTAATAACATCAAACCACGATGACTGAACCCATCAAAAAATAAGTACGGTGACCAAAAGTGAAAAAACAAGCAAACCACGGTGACCATTTATGTAATTAACTCATATCTTTATGTGTGATAATAGATAACACATCACTTTCTCTTTACATTTTAGACATATAAATAGTACTCGTAGTAACTAGATGAAGTTGGTTACTTTTTATTTGGTCATCTTCGTTTGGCGAAAAAGGTAACTAGAAACGGGTATTTTTATTAGACGATAAGTATGGCCCAAGCCCGATTGTGGGTTTGGGTCCATTAGGATTTTCAGATGTAATTACATTATAAATATCGTATCAATAATACAATATCTTCTACGGGGAATTATGTAATCCAACATTATATCGGAGCGGGTCTGATCCTCATACTTAGGTGGCTAAATTGAGCCGCCTCCCCTAAGCCACCCCGTCAAACCCTAGCCACCATTATTTATCTCTTTTAGTTTAGACCAAAATTTTGTCTACATAATTCTCCGTAGCTATAACTTTATTATTGATCGATATTTATAGAGTACAAACATAAAGGAGCACACGTCGGGCTTGGGCCATATTTATAATCTAATAATTTTCTCATTTTCCCTCGCTTGTATATTACTCTTCTCGTTTTAATTCATTTTTTCTGTTATCATGTTGCGATCTTCCATTTTAGATTTTGGTATGTAATAGAAGTGAATAGTGATAAATAGACCCAAAAGACATGCTTAAACACATGTCTATTCCACTATCATTTTACACATGTACTGTAATTTTTTTTCTCTAAATTCTTACTAATCGCTATTTTTCAAATCAATCAATCATAGCATAAGAATCATCTCTTATATAATACGAGATTTTGAAAATAATGTCAAAAGAAAGTTGACGTAATTAAAGTTGGACTAAGAGGAGAGTTTCATTTGAAAATAAAGTATTCCTGTTAGCTAATTGAAAGTTATAATTTAATTGATTTTGGCCAACATAGGCTAAAATTCGGTTTTGAGTAAAAAGGCTAAAAAATATATGTATCAATTTTGTTAAAAAAAAGTAATAGAAAATAGTTGTTATATTTTATAAAAAAATATGTATAAAAACACATGCTTAGATTTAAAATAAAAAAGAATGGGTAATCAATAAAACTTTAAGTGTTAATATAAAATAAATCATATGAAATTAAGCGTAAATTTATCAGTTTCTATGTTTTTAATAAATTTATAAATTTATTAATATTTATTGTTATTTATAAATATTATTATCATTATAGATTAAATTATTTATATGCACGAGACTATAAATATCAGAATGAAAACACAAATTACAGTGCTATGTAAATAAATATACGTGATTTTACATATATGAATGACTCATATTATTCCTCATTATGAGATTAAGTAAGAATATTCGAAAAATTATTTTTACTATATGTGTTCAATAACGGCTCTACTAAATACTAAAAACTCCGAAAACGTACACATTATAAATGTCGAAGCACGTGTTATTGAGTGTAAATATATATATATATATATATATATATATATATATATATATATATATATATATATATATATATATATATATATATAATATATATATATATAATGAGATAATGAGATATATATATATATATATATATATATATATATATATATATATATATATCTCAGAATTTAATAATGAGATAATGAGTTTTAAATGTATCCAACTTGCGACTTTTTACTGAGTTGTGTATCCAACTATGTTTTTACTAAGATAGGTACTGAACTTGCTAATCCTTGCTATCTCATGTATGAAAAGGTGATTAAGGTTTTCAGTTAGAGTTATTTATATAAATCGTCCTTGTGGTTAGGACCAAATTGCAACGTTAGTCCTTATTGTCAGTTAGAGTTATTTTCACAAATCGTCCTTGTGGTTAGGCCCAAATTACAGCGTTAGTCCTTATTGTCGGGTCACCACGACCACGTGTCACCACCTGAAAGGTCCACGTGGCATCGGGTCGGATAACAGGTCAGGTCGGGTCGGATAACGGTTCGGGTCGCCATGTGTCACCACTGGAGTGGTGCCACGTGGCAGCTGCTATTATAACCAAAACTCACCCAAGCGAGGCTCGAACAGGGGACCTCTATGTTAAAGGTGAGAGATGCAAAAACGAGTCCAACGGTATTTTCCTCACCTTTTGAACCTTCCTAAAACTCTTTAAATGAACCGTTCAAAATCTTATTGTTAATAATAAAACGGAAATGGGCAAGAATAAGGTTAAATAGAACTGAGTTGGGTAGTATTAATGAGAGTATGCTCCAGCGCAGCTGGGCATCACTCTCACCCTTGAGCCAAATGACCTACGTTTGAATCCGGCGAAAAGCACTTGGGGGATATTAATACCATGCCACGTGGCATCCCGACCCAACTCGGTTCTGACCCCGACCCGACCCGATGCCACGTGGGACCACTCACGTGGCAACCTGCCAATAAGGACTAACACTGCAGTTTGGGTTTAACCACAAGGACGATTTATGTAAATAACTCTAACTGAAAATAAGGACTAACGTTGCAATTTGGGACGATTTATGTAAATAACTCTAACTGACAATAAGGACTAACGTTGCAATTTGGTCCTAACCACAAGGACGATTTATGTAAATAACTCTAACTGAAAACCTTAATTACCTTTTCATACATGAGATAGCAAGGATTAGAAAGTTCAGTACCTAACTTAATAAAAAAAAAAGTTGAATACATGAATTAGTAAAAAGTCGCAAGTCGGACACATTTAAAACTCATTGTTGGTTTCTGTGTGTGTTTTAGTGCTCCCAGTAACAGGGTAAAGATAATCAATCAAGGGTACCGGATATTCACTTGAAGTCGTGGTATCACTTTCCAATAGAAACTATTCGACCCTATGCCTGGGTTGCACGAATATCTCTATGGGATAAAACCAAGTGATGTTCTTGTTGTAGGCACAGATCAAGAACCGATTGTATTTAGTGTTTAGGGTTTTGTGTCGTATCATTCATGCCATGTGATGATCTCTATTTATAATAGAGTTTAATCAAAACCCTAGCCCATGGAATTATGTATAATTAATGGCCCATTAATTATCCATAATAGTTTCCATAAAAGTAGGAGTCGGTGGTTATAACCATCAGCAGAGTCTGATGCCTAATCAGCAGAGTCCATCAGTTCAACAGCAGAGTTATTGTACCATCAGCAGGAACAATAACACTATCAGCAGAATTGATACACTATCAGCAGAGTTGTTCTGCATCAGTAGCAATAAAGCTATCAGCAGAAACAGATAATGCTATCAGCAGGAATGACAATGCTATCGGCAGGAACAGATAATGCTATCAGCAGAATCAACTGCATCAGCAGCATTGTCATTTATACTTAGCAGTACCTTGACTAAGCTAACAGTACCTTGATCAAACTAACAGTACCTTGGACAAGCAGTACTTTGACCAAACAGTACTTTGACATAACCGCTATTGAGTCAGGGTGTTCATTGACCTGATGGGTGTATACTCCATACCTCCAAGCCCATTACCAAGTGTAAACTTATCCCTCAAGTGTACTAAATTTTCCAAGTCGGACACATTTCAAACTCATTATCCCTTTAATAATCGACGGTTAACAAAAAAGAAGTATAAAAAGTCATTGAGAAAACACCACTTGCACGTATTTGAAGGCAGGAGCGCACCGCCAGAAATAACAACGGCCGAATGTGAGAAAAAAATAAACCAAACAAAAGGGCCCCACTGTTCCGGTCCAATGGGCCCTATTTGAAAGTGTCGTTCACAATTGTCAAAAGTAGCCGTTGCCCCCTCTAAATAGCATTAAAATATGTCACCTTTTTCTTTTTCTACCCACAAGAAACCTATTTTCTACTTTATTCCACATTTACTCATAATTCGTTCATGTTCCATGGTAGACAATAGGTTTTGTTAAAGTTTCACTCATAGGTTATATATATATTCTTTATTTGGTTTACACTCAAACCTAGCTACTTGATGCTTATGATTACGAAGATGTAGAATAGAAACATATCCGAATTAAAAAAAAAAAAGGATTGCAACCATTTAGTCTTGCGGCATAAAAAAGTGTCTCGCCAACAATAAGGCAAGTCACATTAGATACATATGTATATTGCTTCTAGTTGTAAAACAGTTGCAACTTTGTAGCTATTAAAATGAGTGATATTTCAAATCAAAGGGTAAATATATTTCAGTTATCATGAGTGAACTTTTACGATAAAAATCTCTTACATCAAAATTTAGGAACCTAAGATTTTTCACCTTTTTTTTTTTTTTTTTGATAAAAGCTAATGTTTTGATAACACATGCATTGATTATTTACAAATCATTGATTCTTCACTGACTAAATCAAAACATAGAAATGGTTAAAGACTCTTAACAATGTTATAGTACCAAAAAGAATATGGCCACCAGGGTTAACCTTGGGGGTTGTTTCCCTTGGAAGTCTCGGGTTCGAGGATTGTCAACGGGGTTTTCCTCCTAGGCGAAGTGGAAAAAGGAGTGGGGTTCTTTACCCAAAGGCGAAGGTTCGAGGAAGGCATACTGCCCGCTTGAATGTCACTGCACGACTCGAACCAGTAACTATTAACTAGCCGTTCTAAAAAAAAGAAATGAGCTAAAATTTCCAAATATTAGAAAACTAAACATGTGGGTCTAAAGTAACCTACTATAAAACTATAAGGTGCAAAAAGAAACAAGTCACCAACTTAAAACACTTTATATATGTCTCCAACATGTTTCTTGTTCTCATTTCCATATTCTAATTCCAAATCTTTTCTCTATAACGGTAAAAACCACCATACCAATATACCATCATCATTCATCACAATGAACACACCATCTTTAACCGAATTACCATCAACCCCTTTATTATCAACCACTACAACAAGTAGCATTAGCAACACTAGCAGCGACACTGACGAAAGCCCTGTATCATCAAACCGGTTCCTAGACCACTACAACATCCCAAAAACACCATCCTCCTCATGCTCCTCGTATCGGTCCTTATCAGTCTTAACCGGGCACGATGGTTCGGTTTCTTGCTTAGCTATATGTGGTGAATTTGTCCTCAGTGCATCACATGGCAAAGATATCATAGTATGGCAACAACCAGATTTGCATATGTTTGCTAAATTTGGACAAGGGGATGGGACGGTCAAGGCGGTTGTCTCGGTTGGGAATAAGGTTTTTACTGCTCATCAAGATTCAAGAATTAGGGTTTGGAGGGTTTCTAGAAGTAGTGAAAATGTTTTTAAACTAGTGGACACACTTCCTACTACTAAGGACTATTTAGGAAAGTTTATGAAGCAAAGTAATTATGTTCAAACAAGAAGGCATCATAAAAGGCTGTGGATAGAGCACGCGGATAGTATATCGTGCTTATCGGTGTCTAACGGGGTTATTTACTCGGGTTCTTGGGATAAAACTTTAAAAGTGTGGAGGATCAAGGATTTGAAGTGTTTGGAATCGATAAAAGCACACGATGATGCTATAAATGATCTGATAGCATGTAAAGGGATAGTATATTCAGCTTCAGCAGATGGCAAGGTTAAAGCGTGGGGGAGGAGTGTAACTGAACCTAATGGTTCACATTCATTAAAGGGTATATTGGAGGGTCATAAAGACGTGTCGATTAATTCCGTGGTGGTTTCGGATGATGGTATGGTGGTTTATGGTGGTGGGTCAGATGGGTATGTAATGGGTTGGTTAAGTAACAAAGATTTTGATAGTTGGAAGTCTATTTGTGAGGTAAAAGCACATAAAATGGCTATTATGAGTATGTGCATAAAAGATGAAATATTGTGTAGTGGTTCAAGTGATAAAAGCATATGCATATGGAAAAGAGAAGTAATAGGTTTGACTAAGATTGGTGTGATCAAAGGGCATGAAGGTCCAGTAAAATGTCTACAAGCATCACCAAATAGTATTGGAGGTGGTTTTTTGCTGTATAGTGGTAGTCTTGACAAGAGTATAAGAGTTTGGTGGGTTCCACATTATGATGATGGGGTTAACAAACAAGATTCCAACATTTCAGATCAAAGTACAAGGATGATGATATCAGTTTGATGATGATGTTTTGTACTTGTGGTTGCAGTTGATGTTTTTTTGAAGCACTGGTCCCTTTTTTGAGTGTTTGCAGTGCCAAATATTTTGGTTCATGGGTTTTTTATTTTCTTGTGTTATTATTTTCAAGTGAGAATTCTAGTGTGGTTGATTGGTTTTGGTCATATTGGTAGATAAAATTTGTATAATTGTAGCACATGATTGATTAAAGTTTTTATTCTTGCAATGTAACAGTGAATAAATTATATAGAGTATGATTATTTTTCATCATTTGTGTTGCAATCTATAATGTCATATCAGCAATAGTTTCTAGGATTTTAAGGAATCAATTAGTTATCTTGTTTGATCTATTAAGGAATCAATAGTTTCTAGGATTTTTCCAAGGCGCTAAATCTCATTTATATGTAACTAATGCAAAATAAATTAAGCTGTTGGTTGATTGCAATTTGAGCATAATTACGATGCGTTGTCCACTACTGGTTTAGAGTGTTTGCCACTAGTTATAATGAGACACTATATATCAGTTACGATGCGTTGGCCACTACTGGTTTAGAATCCTACGTTTATCACCTTGGTTAGCTAGAACATACTTTGATTAGCTGCTTCGTTCTGCGTCAAATTCATCAGTACTTCAATTCAAACATGAAATGTTGATCTTGTCTTCTCTTCTGTCTCTGGTTTTTGACAAACCTGATGTTCTGGATTAAAAGTCACTGCCTTTACATAAACAATTTTATTCATTTGACTTGTGTGGTTTATAACTTTAAATATGTATAATTGAATCTCCCAAGAACATGGAGTTGTTGCACAAACACCATATGCAAATGTTAAATTAACTCCATAATTAGGCACCTAAGACCACTTTTAAGCTTGGTTTTTGTCTATTTATCAATAAAGTTATTCCCACTTGGTCATTTTCTTCGTTTGTTAATATTGAATATTCTCTTAACCTCTTTTTTCAACTGTTGTTTTTGTCATCGACTAACAATTCAATAATTTACCCTAAATGTTGCATTAATTTTTGCACGACATGGCTAATTGGCTTGGAGTCAGACAAAGTTCTGACTGTCAAGTTTGTGAGACTCTGATTAGCTTCATTTCAGAGATCGGTTTACACAATATTTAATAACAAAATGAGTCTAGATTTAGATGAATCAAGTCTATTTGGTTTTTGTTTTGTTGAACTATGATTGTTTAGTTAACGGGATTTTTTTTTTCTTTGGTTTTTCGTCTGTTGAACCATAATTGTTCGGTTAATGGGAATTTATCTATCAGCAAACGGTCACTCACGTATTGCTAGACCAAAAGCCAATAAAATTTCGTGTAACCAAAGAAACATTGCATCTCATATTCTCATGTGATTTACATATAGAAAACAAAGAAAAAAGGAAAAGAATATCGTACTTTGTTCTTACTTGTGAAGTAAGCCCCAAAATTCTGAGAACAAGTCTTGCAAGTTACATGATGCTACCAAACAAAAAATATCTACCATGTTAAGATATATCCTTTAACAACTTGGAGGTCCCATTAAAATTTGAAGCAAGCTACCAATCACACTTTTCTTCAAAAAACAATAGCATACTATTAAACTTTACAACAAAGCATTCAAAGATATACCACCATCTTTAATTTTATCATCAATAGATGTTTACTTTCTTCTAATGGAAGCTTGTGTCATATAACCTTTAGGAAAAATGGGACACAACGAACATTGCAATTTGCAATTTGCAGGGTAGGACCGTGTATGTTAGGCCAAGGTTGAGCATAGATCCTTTTCTATATTTTGGTTAAAGTAAATGAAATATATAATCATAAAAAACAAATATGATGTGAACTATCTTAAATGACTTGTGACTTAACAGAAACCAACATATAATCAGATAGAGCTCGGATACATGTTTTGAAGATGCGGAGTGCACATTTATCTGAGCTAATTTGATTACGATTACGACTAAGTTTGGGGATGAAGGGGGCACCACTGCGGGGTCAGAGGCAACACGAGCCCTTCGCTATGATTTATTTGTTTAAAAAGTGACTTTTTGATTATCTTATCACAGTAATGATTTCATGGTACCTAAAGCAATAAGGGTACGAAAACTTTATTCGGAATCCACATGTTACATGATTCAGTCAATTGTTCAAGATTATCATCATAGTGTAACCTGATACTCAAATGCTATGTATTAACATCTTTCAAAAACGTTTTAAGTAACTATTGGTAACGTCTGTGGCGGCGAGAAAAATATAATTAAATTTTTTGACGAGCAATCTTTTTCAGTTGTACATTTTTGGCTAAAATTAATAATAGAGTAAATTACACCGTTCGTCCCTCCATTTTCATTTTGCATTGTGAATCCTTATAATGAAGTTTCGTAACACTGTTAGTCCTTATCGCTAACTGTCGTTATCTTCTCCGTTAGCTCTCAATCGTCAAGTGGCAACGTTAGTCCATTAACCAAACGATCGTTTGCAACGTTAGTCCTTTATACTAACAGTCGTTTATAATTAAATAAAAATTTGGTTTTCTTACGTAACTCGTCCGTTTTCTTACGTTTTCGTCCGTTTTTATACGTTTTCACCCGTTTTGCTACGTTTTCGTCCGTTTTTATACGTTTTCATCAGTTTTTTACGTTTTTATACGTTTTCGCCCGTTCTTTTACGTTTTCTTATGTTTTCATCCGTTTTTATACGTTCTCGCCTGTTTTGCTACGTTTTCGTCTATTTTATATGTTTTCACCCGTTTTTCTTACGTTTTATTCGTTTTCGTCCGTTTTTACACATTTTCGTCTGTTTTTACACGTTTTTGTCCGTTTTAATATATTCTTGTCCGTTTTGCACATTTTCTGCCGTTTCACACGTTTTCGTTCATTTTTATACGTTTTAATACGTCTTCATCAGTTTTTCTTTCGTTTTCGTATGTTTTTATACGTTTTTGTCTGTTTTTACATGTTTTCGTTTGTTTTTCCAAGGTTGCAAAAATCGCGAATCGGAGTCGGGCGGTCGACCACCTTGTAGCTTGTAATCGGTCTATGCGGGATTAATCGGTGATTAATCGGTTTGGCATTACTGACAAATTTTAGTTCTTTCCGGCAAGTTTTGTGTATTTCCGGTGAGTTTTAGGTATTTCCGGCAATGTATTTTCTAAAAAACAACTTGTAATATACTTAAACAGTTACTATAAGTGATCAAAATAAGTTTACAGTGAGTTTTGGGTACTTCCGGCAAGATTTATAGGTATCCGGCAAGTTTGACCACCATTGACCGCCGTTGACCATGGTTGACCTATTTGTTTGACCTAGTTACATAAATCGGCAAGGTCGGTGACCTTGTAGCACCTAATCGGCGATTAATCGGCCTTGTAGACCTTTTTTTGCATGTTTACACTGGTTTTTACACGTTTTATTAACGGACGAAAACTTATAGAAACAGACGAAAGCGTGTAAAAATGAACGAAAACGTATAAAAACGGAAGAAAATGTAACAAAACAGGCGAAAACCTATAAAAACGAACGAAAACGTATAAAAACAAATGAAAACTTGTAAAAATGATAGAAAAAGGGACGAAAACATATAAAAATAGACGAAAATGTATGAAAACGTAGCAAACCGGGCGAAAACGTATAAAAACGGATGAAAACGTAACAAACAGGCGAAAACGTATAAAAATGGACGAAAACGTGTAAAAATGGACGTAAATGTCTAAAAACGGATGAACACGTATAAAAACGAACGAAAACCTATAAAAACAGACGAAAACGTACCAAAACGGGCAAAAACGTATAAAAACAGACAAAAACATAAGTAAAACGGACGAAAACGTGTGTATACGGACAAAAACGTGTAAAAACGGACGAAAACGTATAAAAACGGATGAAAACATAAGAAAACGTACGAAACGTAGCAAAATGGGCGAAACGTATAAAAACGTAAGAAACGTAGCAAAACGGGCGAAAACGTATAAAAACGGACGAAAATAGACAAAAATGTATGAAAACTGTTGATATAAATAATGCCTAAAAACATTATTAATACTTCTTGATATCTCTATGTTTTGATAATCACAAAATGTAAACTCATTAAATATAAACTTATTAAATAAACAAGTATTTAGTTGTAAATATTCATTTCAACAACTCAATCACTTAAGGTATGAATAAACAAATGCTTAATGCATTATATGATCAAAGGAACATTTTCTTAATCACTAGAATTTTTATAAAATGTCACAAACATTTTATATCTTTTAGAAAATCATTTTTGGTATTAAATAAAAATGTTCAATCCATTATAAATTTATGAATTCAAATTTTCAACCAAAAATGACAAAAATGTTCCAGAAAAACCTTCCCCACAAAAATACAAATCTGAGCAACGTTCAGATGGGCGGCCCCCTTAATTTTACTAGGCGGTCCCCTTAATTTTAAGGGGGCCAGCCACCTATTTAAGGGGACCGCCCCGCTCCTCTAGCTCCTCAGATTTGCCTATAAATATTGGTTCATCTCTGGACTTTTTCCTCACCTTTTGCACCCCAAACCTTCTGTTCTAAATCTCTTCTTATCCTTCCAAATCCCTTCTAAATCCTTTGATCATATATTCTTAAGCATTGGTTTTCAAGTGATCCAAGCTTCTACCATTCAAGTGCAAAAGAATAATACTCCTTCAACAACTAGAGAAGAAGTATTGCAACTTAGTATCATCTTGTTACCTTAGTTGTTTGTATAATCATTCATTCATTTGTGTATAAGTTGTGTATATTTGTTAGATATGTGTGAGCATAATTGCTTAGGCTAGATTAGTGTGTAAGTAGTGAAGTTGTGAAGAAGTTAAGGTGTGTAAGTAGTGAAGGTGTAAAGAAGTAAAAGAGTACATAAGTAGTGCTAGGTTGTGAAGTAGTCGTGAAGAAGTTGTGAAGAAGTCGTGAAGAAGTTGTGAAGAAGTCGTGAAGCCGTTGTGAATAAGTTGTGAAGAAGTTGTGTAGAAGTTGTGAGATTGGTTCTAGCTACGATTAGAACTCGATATCTCGCTTTGTGTCATTAAACCGGTGTAAGCAAAAGTTGTGTAAGGTTTTCTCCGCCATAAGGGAGCTTGTTGACATAGTGAAGAAAACTCTCGAGTTAGGTGCTCGGGGAGTGGAGTAGGGCAAGGAAGGTGTCCTTGTAGCCGAACCACTATAAATCCTTTGTCTCGCGGTTAGATCTTTCCATCTCTATCTTTCATTTCATTTCATTACTTTACTTGCATTGTTTATTTAGATTTACTTATATTTGTTCATATTGTTCAAGAGTTGAGTTTACATAAATTCGAATATAAGTTTTTAAAGGTAAACAAAGTTTTCAAAATAAAATTAAATAGACGTAAAACTATTCAACCCTCCCCCCCCCTTCTAGTTTTCCACAAAAACGGACGAGTTACGTAAGAAAATCAAATTTTTATTTAATTATAAACGACTGTTAGTATAAAGGACTAACGTTGCAAACGATCGTTTGGTTAATGGACTAACGTTGCCACTTGACGACTGAGAGCTAACAGAGAAGATAACGACAGTTAGTGATAAGGACTAACAGTGTTACGAAACTTCATTATAAGGATTCACAATGCAAAAATGAAAATGGAGGGACGAGCATATTGATTTTGGCCAAACCACAGGGACGAACGGTGTAATTTACTCTTTATTAAATGAGTTGGGATGACAATTTTACCCCTACTTTTATGATTATTATTTTGATCTTTGCCGTTTGATGAAAGAAGAATGGAGGGCTACGATTCTCTCCTTTGTTCTTTAGATATATGTTGTTTGTGGGGGATCTCACCTCTATACATAATAACATATATGTTTTTATAAATATGTATATAATATATAAAAAGTATAAAAAAACGTATATGAAAACGTATATTTTTTTTATAAAATCGAAAAACTTAAAATAAACCAAAAAAATTTAAATTATTAACGGTCGTTAGTTTAAAGGATGAACGTTGCAACGGTCGTTGGCCAAAAAGGGCTAACGTGTAACTGCTAACGGAATCCACTTAACGCTGGTTAAAACCAGGGACCAAAATGATCAAAAGGTTTCGTGACAGGGACGCCGCCTGCACTTATGGAAGACCAGAGACGATTTCTGTAAATTTGACAAACCACAGGGACGGTTTTTGCAATTTACTCTTTTGACAATGTTGTTTTTCGAGTCATAATTTATGACAAAAGAAGTGAAAATTGTATGATGAGAGTTTTTGGGTTGCCTAAACGTATGACATAATAGTTAGATAATAAAGCTACGAAATGACCAAAATTATATAAAACATAAGTGCTATAACTAGAAAGTGAACGTTATTTAATTATTCATTTTTTGTTTAATCCATTTTGTTAAAAAGAACCAATAAAAATAGGAACTTTTAGCCAATATATGTATTGTTGATTTTATCACCATTATTTATTCGTAAAAGTTTAGAAAATATATCACCAAAAGAACAAAAAGATTATACAAGTATGTGTGATCACATTTAAAATATACTCATGACCTCGTGTGTTCCACTTCCCTCGATCATGATAAAACTTTTGTCTAGTTACACTGTACCACTACCGTAATCATATATTGGTGTTTTTCTAATGTGCTTGCAAAACATCTTTTTGAACATTTTATATAGTTACTAATTATATATCCTTTTACATGCAAGAGACTTTCATATAAATGTTACTTAATCCGTGTGTTACAAAACATTTAAAATTATTTGTGTGTATAAATTGTATATTATCTTCTTTTAATAATATAATTGGTTAAAAACGTAAATTTTTATCTTGTAAAATTATATTTTGCCACGTTAAAGTTTGTCCGAGTTCATATACGGAGTTCTTAAATAAGATTTTTCTATAACATTATGTAAACTCTTTTATACTTGTATAGTTATAATATTCGTGCATGCGATAGTTTTTACATAAAATTTTCATTATGTATTAATATCGAGTAATATTTTGCATATATTTTTTGTTAAACGAAGGAATTGACTTATGTTGAGGTCGATATTGTTTAAATTTAACTATTGATATCATGTTTTAAACATTATACGTGTTTAATAGCACATAATGACCCTTAAAAAAATTGGATATCTTTACTTAGACTTCAAAGAGTAATTACATGCGTCATTTCTATATACACAATATCGTATAAATGTTTTCATTTCAAAGTAACTCGTGGGATCATGCATTCATTATGATAATTATATTCCTGTAAATAATAATTTTGGTCGTAAAATACTTTTTAAACTATGTGCACACGTCTTAAACTTATAAAAAGAAATAACATGAGTCATTATTCTATGTGGATAGCAAAACAAATGTTTTTCCGGACATCCTTACTTAATCTTTTAAAGATGAATAACATATCATAGTAATTCGTGATTTCATTTTGATATTTATAATTCCCTTCATATACATTAATTTAATATTTAATGATAGCAATATTAACAACAACATATATGTTGTTTTGTAAAAAAAATAAAGTCTAGAAGGTATTTAGTAAATTAGAGTTAACTACATGTGTTTATCTTACGTGGTAAAAAAGTGGTAAAATTAAGCACTCTCAACTTAATGGGTATAAAGTGGAAAGGGGTATAGATCTACGATAGAGTATGTGTGTTTAACGGTTTATGGCAAGTTTTTAAGATCGGGATCCTACTTAGGATCGTTTTTGTCTTTACAAGATCGTGATCGTAAGATCGGATCGGTATCTTAAGATCCTACTATAGTCTTATTTTCTTAATAGGTGTTATAAAATTATTTAAATATACGTATTAATATATATATCATATATATCAAGAAAATGTATGTCAAAATTATAATTATGAAGTTTTAATATATAATGATAGCAATATTTATAAATAACAACAACATATATGTTGTTCTCTAAAAAAAAAAAGTCTAGGGGGTATTTAGTAAATTTAGAGTTAACTACATGATCTTACTTGGTAAAATTAAGCACTCTCAACAAAGTTTAAGGTGTATAAAGTGAAAAGGGGTATAGATCTACGATAGAGTATGTGTGTTTAACAATTTATGGCAAGATTTTTAATATCGGGATCTTACTTAGGATCATTTAATGTCTTTATAAGATCGTGATCGTAAGATCGGATCGGAATCTTAAGATCCTACTAATGTCTTTATAAGATCGTGATCGTAAGAAAATGTATGTTAAAATTATAATTATGAAGTGTTTAACACAATTAGCTTCTTGTTTTTCATAGTCTACAAAACTTAATAAATAAATTTGTAATTTTTTATCTTCTGGTTCGAGAAAAGTAAGATCGAATAGATCAAGATCTTAAGATTCTATGGTCAAGATTGGGATCCTATTAAGATCCTATCTCATAAAGATCCTACGTAGGATCGGGATCGTTTTTGTTTTGTAGTATTATAAAATCGTAAGATCTTAAGATCAGAATTGAGATTTTAACAACCATGCTTTATTGTATTAGGCTACCCCCACTAATAGCATCACTTCACCTTTCATCTCAACACCACATCAACTTTCTCCCTCCTTTCACACACTCTCACTTTTCGCTCCCAATAACTAAGGCTAAACACAATGCATCGGTCGAGCTAGTCGGTCGACAACCAAACGACCGATCGTTTCCATTGTGGGGAGTCGGTCTCAACCGATTAGAAGCAAGTAAAGAAAGAAACTCGGTCTTGGTTGAGACCGAGTGCTACACACCATTTTTTTTTTTTCTTTTTTTGCTTTTTGATCCAAATTTCTAGCACTAGTATCTTGTTTAAAGTTTAAACATGCACAATTCAAAATAAAAATGGACCGTTGCATTTTAAGTAAAAAAATAATAATAAATAAACTTTACACATTATAAATACCACTTTCAAACACACCTTTGAAACACACACTTTCAAACAACAAATCAAACAAAAAAAAATGGCTTGTAAACTTCCCCACACCGCCAAACAAATCCAAAACTTTGTCAAACAACAAGCTGAAAAAGAAGACAATGAACGCCAAGAGGCTATTGTCGAAGTGATTAAAAAGTTTGAACTCGCCAAACTACGCAAAAGACGTTTGAGAGAACGATACGTTGAGTGCAACGACATCTCGGACGACAGAAAATACGTGATCGACCAGTTTTGGTACGATGAATATCGTAAAGACGCTGCCGTTGTTGAGACGTTGTGGTCTTGTGTGAATCAGATACAGAACCAAATCTCCAACAAGATACGTTGGAGTTTTGAAGAGAATGTAGAAGCTGCTGCCGTTGAACAACAACAACAACAACAAGAAGAACAACAACCTCATCTGGAGCACTTCCAACTAAATTTGGAGGAAAATGTGCAGCAAGGTGCATCAAGTTCATCTGCACAAAGAGTTGTTGAGCAACAACCTCATCTGGATCACTTTCAGCAAGGTTATGAGGGAAATGTGCAAGCTGCTGCTGATGAATGGAACTCTGAAGATGAGCGGGAGCTGAGCAGGTTGGAAGCTAAGTTAGACGAAGAGAGGTTGGCGAGCTATGATCCTTACGACGACGGTTACAACTCCAACAACTCTCAAACCTGGGATCACCCGGATTACAATTGAAGTATTAAGTTTTTAATTTAGTATTGTAATGTTTTAATTTCGTATCGTGTTGCATTTTTTATGTTTTTATTGTAATGTTTTAAGTTTTAAATTTAGTCTTGTAACGGTTGTGTTTTTATTAATGAAATTAATGTTTTATTAAGTTTGTTGTAAAAAAAAAAAAAAAAAAAAAAAAAAAAAAAAAAAAAAAAAAAAAAAAAAAAATTGAACTTGGTCGCCCTCACTGTGGCACTGAATCGCCTGCAGGTCGCTGGAGAGAGAAAGCTGACGTGGCAGGAAAAATAGGAGGGATTGACCCTTTGCATTGTGTCTAGCAATAACTAACACCACTTCACATTTCTAACCTATTTTTTTATTAGGCAAAGCATTGTTGCTGTTTGCAGCAGGCCAACATACTGCGCCAAGCCGCCAAGAACAAAAATAATTTTATAACTTACATTTGTTATCCTTCAACATTTTATACTTTGCAAAATTGGTCCTTTCTTAATATTTCTTACAACATTGCAGCATATAACATCCCTGCTGTCAACCACAGGGATCATCCTTTTTTATTTATTAAAATAAATACTTTTATACAAAAATACCCCACTAAATATCTCAAACACACTTACAAACAAAATATTTAATAATAAAAACATTGGGGCCCACAAATGCACAAGTCCATAGGTGGTGAACCTCTCACCTTTGGTGAGGCTTGCCGGCGTGAGACCTTCCCCTTCCAGCAGAGATGCCGCGTGAGACCACCTCTTACCGGTGCTTGCCTGAGACCACTGGCACCTGTCTTAGTTCTTCGTACACCTTGGTCTGGAATACTTTTTCAGCCAAAGTCTAAAACCAAACCAAGATCAATATGGCAAGTCATCTTAACTGTCTTAGTTTACGCTACACATTGAATGGTCTTATCTTGATTCTGTTTAAACCGCGTTCCAACTAAGCTAAAAACATGCTTGTGTGTCCATGCTTACCATACCCAAAATAAAGTGAGGTAATTTAATTACTGATGTACTAGAGTGTACAGACATACCTAAACGTTATAAACATATCCATTTATACTCTGTAAATTACATTAAATGTTGGAAACTTAAAATATGTTGGAAACTTAAATAACCAATAAACCTAGTCATTAACCAGCTGCCTAGTTCTTAACAGCCCAGTCAAGGATTAACATCTAACAAAACTCGCATCCAGCCCGGTCCCAACAAACTTATGTCTAGCCCGGTCCAAGCCCACTAGCCCCTTTAGATCAGCCCAATACTGCCTAGTGAAGAACAAACTTACCTCCCTTAGCAAACAAGCCAAGCAATGAAAACACTGCCGATAGTGTCATTAAACTTTCATCTCACGTTAATCATAACACGATAAAAAGTCAACAAACGTGTGTAAATAGTCTCCGATAATTTAAACCTCTCAAGACACTGAAGAAAAGAATGTACAGCAAGACTCTACACACAGTATAAATACTAGACCTCACCCACAACAACCAATCTTTGATACTAGCTCGGCAATCAATCGAAACTCGACCATCTTCGATGCTAGCCGATGACATCATCTTTCCGGCAACAATGAAAGGCATTTAGACTCTTGCCACCCGGACAACCCTCTGTGGGCCATGGTTAACATTGAATATGTTACCTCGTGTCATTGGGGTGGCATTTATGCCAAAGAAAGAAGCCCATGGTCCAGTTTATAGTCTTCTGTAGAAGAGGATATATGCCTGGTCATGCAAGACTTTGTTTGTGCCAATTGCAGAGACAGATGCATCATCAAAACGGAACCACTGATCACGAGGATAACAAGCATCAGCAGTGTAATGCCCTTTAGAGGCTTCTCTTCCATGGTGTGTTACGGAGGAAATAAGAGCGTACTTCCGACCCTGCAAATGCGTGATGGTAAACAACTTTAGTGTCACTGTAGGAGGAATGCTGACAATGTAACAAAAGTGTCTTATATGCTACGAGGGTGTTCTAATTGCGCTTATCTCATTATTGGGAGTTGAAGTAGCAACAATCAATCTTTAATACTTGAATATAAAAATTATTGCTTCAAACTTAACAATTAGGCCATATAATCACTTTGGATTTATCAGCTTCAAGCAAATACAAATACAAATACAAATCAGATTACCTATTCACCCCTTCATTTAACCTAATTTTAGAGGATCTTACTTCCATTTCAAAAGCGTCTATTTGTTATTGGAAATGATGCTTGTTTTGGTTCAGAATGTTTATTAACTCGTTAGATTAATCATAAGTTGTCAAACATACAACTTATACAGTTAATACAACTTCAAACAAAAGCAAATCCAACCACCTTTTACAGCATATGTTGTTATAGTATTATATTATGAAAGACTGGTATTGCAGATCAATATTGCATAATCACTGTTAGAAAATATCCAAATACCGCCAATATACAATAAAAAATGTTCCAAATATGAAATTAACTTCAAAACCTTTGTCTATTTCTTTTGTACCAGATACAATCACAACATTTCCTTTGATACCATTATCATTATAATAAACAAGCTTAAAACAATGACTTTGATCCAAAGGTTTATTTACATTTTTCTGATGAAAAGGCATTTCAAGTTCAACTAATAAGAGCTATTCACATTCTAGTTCAACTATTTGCCAAGTACAGCGCTGTAACTCTGTTAAGAGTATTATTTTACATCTCTGACGTAGTAAGTGGCAAATGAGTAAACAAGTTTAATTTGGGTTATACTTTGCGTCTTACAGGTCAAATGAGAAACACCGAAATATCGTTATAAATGGAATCATGGCATACAGGTTGAAAGTGACTAAAAATGTATTTAAAATGCATCAGACCCAAACCTTTTATCTCAAAAACTAGACTATAAAAGGAAGGGGGAAAAAAAACAATTCATTTGCAGGTCGACAGGTAGGCCCAACCCAACTGACCCACTTTCACCTAAATACACTCAACTTTAAATTTTGTATTTTCATTTTTTTTTTTTTTTTTTTGTGTGTGCGTGTGTGGGGTGGGGGGGGGGGGGGGTGGCTTATCAGCTTATTAATATTTGAAAAGGCCGTTACAATCAACCTTAATTCAGAATGATCTCATGAACTTGAGCTTATTTAAGTCCATAAGCTCAAGTTGAATATGCCCATTCCATCAAAAAGGTGACCTTATCCACGTTTCCAAATCCTTATAAGCCAATAAGCCCATTAAAAAAGCTAATCCAGGCCCTTTCTGATCAGTTACCAACCCAGCTAACCCACCCAGTTTGCCACTTCAAATTGTCTAGAAATACATGTGGGCATGTAGCATTAGATAGATGCACACACAGATGAAAGAACCAAGAGAAGATTGTATGCAAAAGTGGAAATGTAGTATAGAATCAGGTGATGAGCAAAAGTCAGTGGAGACAAAGATTACCTCGGTTGCCGGTGAAACAAGCAAATCACGATTTAGTACCAGTTCAAGTGGGAAGCGTACAGGTTTGTGCAATTTTGTACTTCCATTGGTTCCATAACCAAATCTCTTCAAGTGCAGTATCATTATCTTTGGAAGCGCTTGTAAGTTCACAGATTTTCTGGCTGTCACCACTCCGGCCTGAAAATCAGTATTCATCGTCTTTTAATCAGCACACATATATATGGCTAGCAATATTTAATTAAGAGCTACCAAAAAGGCATCAAGTTGATAGGTTTTAAGCAACACACGCACCTTTCCAGATGTTGTTCGATACTCATCAAGTGTTTCTGGCATAGAATAGAGACGTAAAGCATCCTCAATGGTAGCAACAGCATCATGGGATATATCAAGATGTAGCAAAAGAAACGGTTGAACAAAGGCAGATGGCTTATTCCCTGTCGACAAAAACATTTTAGATGACTATTTTGAGTTGAAATCCAGCATCTTATGAATATTTAATTATCTATCCCCAAGATGAAATCTAATAAACCAAAAACAAGTGTTACAACAATCTTGGGACACACAAGGTAGAATAAGTGAACACTTTAAAGGGGTGTTTGATAGCCCCTTAATGAAACTATTCAGAGAAATCAATGATTCGGTCAGAGATACAATGTAGTTTGACATGTTATTATTTGTCTCTGGATCATTCCACGTGGCTTTGAATGAAGCAGCACCAAATACCTCCCTTCATGATTCAGTGACAAGAAAGTTGTAATAATGACATGTACAGTGCCTTTTTTTTCACAATAAATATGACTTATATTTTTTTTAAAGTAACCTATTAGAGCAAAACCTCCTTATATATTTTCCTCCTATCACATTTTTTTTATTCCAAGCTATATATATTAATTTTTAACTTTTAATAGGATACCCTTTTTAATAAGTTGATTAATAAGTTAAGCACAACTTTTACATGATTGTAACATTAAACAAAATTAAACTTCGAACTATACAAAATATAATAATCATAATAAATTTTTTCAAAACTATGATATCTATAATTAATGTAATTTAGTAATTAATATTTGAAAAGAATTAGGTAATAAAAAAAGGTTTAAACAATCATTTTTGTCATTCAGTCTATCCATATTAAAATTTGTCAAACACTGTATTCTCATTCAGAATCAAAGTCATTCAGAGCTTTAAAATCATTCAGTGATTAGAGTCATTCAGCGCTAAATCATTTTGATTTATCAAACAGCCCCTTATTTGTCAATTAAAAACTGGTCAAACAGTTCATAGAATGAATGAAACTAGCCTTCCTGTGTTAAGAATATTCTACAATTACTTTTAGTAAGCGTAAATGAGTTCTATAATTGGATGGTATTAAAGATACCATTGTAATTATAGATTATACCTCAAAAGCTAATAAACACTATATCTGTTTCACTAGTCTAAGACTCTAAGCATATGGTTCAGTGAGATTTATAGTATTTCCTTGTTGCTAATGATCAAAGATTCCTTTAAATGTAAATCTGTTTCAAATGAAGTTATGTTTAGAATTTATCCAAACTAGGACTGATTTCGGATATTCGAGTCTTTGTAATCAGACAACTTCCGATAGCCTTTATTGTATTTCTATTAGTCATGAATTTCCAAGTTAAAATGCTGCGTACGGACACAAAACAGATTTTAACAGTCACTATATATTCTGTCCAACACCCATCTACAGTGCTATATGGGGGACTTGAGGTCGAAAATAATCTAGCAACCTGGTATTACTTGTATCGCTCTACCACATTCAAAAATTAAGAAATTTTTAACTATCTCACAGAAGTTATGAGTCAATCTACTAATGTAATCATCAACTTCAAATCCTTGATATGATTATGTGATTTATTTGAGATTATTTGACTACATAGTTAATGTTATTTATATATTGCAAACTCAATTAAAAAATTAACTTTCAAATTGCAGTGTTGATAATTTACAATTGATATTAGACAAATATGTTGTTCTTTCAATTTTTCGTGACACTGGCACTAGTCTTTTTTTAGTGCAAGAAAATCATTTTCTGTTGGGAGACTCATTGTATACTTTGTATTTTGTAACCATGAATGCACTTGATAGAACTGTTTCCAAATCGATCTACAATGAAGCATGCTTAGAGGTGCTATAACAACTCAAGTTTCATTATTATGTACACTTTACACCTGTGAGTTAGAAAAAAGGAGTCCGAAATACTGATAAATCAACAGCTAACGCTTTTGTCTTTTATAGATAATGAAAATAATTTATACTGCAAGCAATTATAAATATGTTAAGACCAACAATATTCAGCCAAGGGTTGAATAAAAATGAGATGTTTTGACTACACATTCAACCTCCCAGTCCAGAACACCCCAAGTATTTCTTTTTCCAGATTAAGTTGTTCCAAAATTCATATTATGATAAAGTTTCCTGAAGTTTGGAATTTCTTACACTAGAAAATAAAGAAGTTTTTTTTCTTGGACAGCCAATGTCAGAAACCATTTTGGTCTTAAATGCAAAGGATTCAAACCACGATAACTTAGGCTGCTATCTCTCGATAACAAGATGGATGTCTAAGAAAAGTATGATTCAATAAATGATACTAGACTAACATCATATTCTGGACTAAAAAGGAACCTCCGATTAGCAATAAGAAGGTAAGTGGTTGGTTTCTATCTAGTTCATAACATCTCTTCCTACTAACAGGATTCAGTTAAAATTAGTAAGGATGTAGCCATTCGCAACAGAAGGGAGTGGGTTCTGACCTTATACTAAATCTTGACAATATGTTTTTGACGTAATCTTATGGAGCTAGGGCCATAACATTTTCTTAACAAACCAAGTAGGATAATCAAGCTACAGCCAAACGAAACCAAATCCTAATAATTGCTACAATGACGTACCTTAAGAGAAACTACTACTTATAGTTACATGCATGTATGTGTGTATCACTATCTTATGGTTCAAAGAGAGCAGAACCTGATGTTCAACATAGTACATTTATGGAAAACTATCTGTTTCCTATTCATACAGCATAAAAATGATAATGTTGCTGATACTAAACTGGGATTACCTTTCGCTTTCACCACACTTCTCAATTGTCCTCCAAAAATCGCACTCAGCCCTGAAGGAACAAAGTTTTGTGTTCTTGTCACAGCAGATTTGTTCTTAGGACCAACAGTCTCCCAGTCATCCTCTTCGACAGATGAAACAAGTGATGAACCATGACCGTTTGCACTTAATGGTTGTCCTTCAAGCTTTAATAATTCATCATGCATCTGATGCATTATAAAACTTAAAAACTCCTGTGCATCTTCTTGCCTAAAACAGAAATAATTTTCATTACAAATCACAAATCAAGACGGTAAATCCAACTAACTGATCTGAGTGGGTATATCGATTATAGTGACTGCCACTGTTAGCATATCAGTACAAAGACCAGTTTCAACTAATCATTGCAGTGGTTTTAATATAAAAAAGGGTTGCCTCATTGTACATCACACTAATCGCTCAAATAAACTACTTGTATATTCATAATTTCAATTCAGATAACATGTATATTTTAGAAGGAAAATGTTATAAAGTTGATATTAACACGTGCCTGGGCCTTCCTGAGATGCTATTAGGAATATCAGGAGTAAAATTCTTCAGGACTACTTCAAACATGACTGGGCTGAAGGGCCTGCCAGTTTGCATAGGATTCATGTCCTTTGGGTTTGCACCAACCGGCATCTTGAATTCAGAAATAAATTCCGCAAAAGTAGCTAAAGTCGGATAGCCAGCCTAGATAAAATAATGCAAGACAACCCTTTAGCTACGTACAAAAATTTACATTAATGAACTATCACCACTCGTATATCACATACCTTGTCAACATTACGGGCTTTTAAACCCTGCAAAAGCTGAACTACTGACGAACATGACAAGAGAGCTTGTAGAGTTGCATTAAGAAAGCACATGTTCCCAGAGTTAATTAACCCACGAGGTAATAAGCATGTCCCTGAATCCGTTGGAATAGGTCCATCGGTAGTCTTATTCAACTTTTCCTCTTTCATCACACTCACTAACGATGGGACATTTTTCGAGGGTGTGTGCAATGAAGTAGTATCAACATTTTCAGCCGGTTTTAGCTTCGTGTTACCATTACTATGTGGCCCTCCATTTTGTTTTGGATGTACTAAAGCTTCTGCCTTTAGATTATTGTCAGCTTCAGTATGGCTACCTTTACCATTCTTCAAAGTGCTAGCCGCGTTACCATTAACTATCCCCTTGGAAGAGTCAACATTCTTGTAAGATTCCCCATTAAAACTACCAAAAGATATCTCACTTGATATCTTCAACGAATCAATACCCACACCTTTCTTCTTCACAATCTTTTCACCATTTTCAGATGGCTTACTAAGCCATGATCTTACTTCATCTTCAGAAAACGATCCAAATAACAGTACCTAAGCAACCACAACAAAATATTATCATTTACTCGATACAGCCACATTTTCGCACAAATTTTAGTGACTATTTAATAAGTAATAAAGTTTCAAAAACCAAGTAGGCAAGTAACTATCTGCAATCTAAAGTCGAACGCATTTCTTCCAAAACTTAAAACTGAATTGTATTTTTTATACATTACATCACATTTAAGGGGGTGTTTGTTAAGCTTATATGTGGGCTTATGAGCTTATTTGATTTCGGCTTATATTTCATAAGGCCCAATTTTCCGGCTTATTTTGAGACTTATGGGCTTATATAAGTTTATCATATCATAATAAACTTATATAAGCCCACAAGACTCAAAATAAGCCGGAAAATTGAGGCTTATGAAATATAAGCCGAAACACAAATAAGCTCATAAACCACATATAAGCTTAAACAAACACAAACTAAGTATAGTATCGGTTCGTTTAGTCCATATACTCATCTATCATCCCAAAGTATCGTGATAACTATAATACTTGGTGATCAAAATTTTTATAAAAAAAAAAAAAAAAAAAAAAAAAAAAAAAACAAAACCCTAGTTTTTGGGTCAAAATTATTTTCAGTTTTAGCAGTGAAGTCCTAAACCTAACTAGGAAGTTCCAAAATATAAAATTTTCACTAACCCAAAAGGCCAAAACCAAAAACATACCATTTACAACTATACAGAAAAAGGGTATTACATAAAATCCATAAAAATCATCATATATCACAATTAAACAAAAAACCATTAAAGGTAATACAAATCACATGCTATAAAGTTGAAATAAGTCTTTACCTGAGGAGGTTGTTGATCAGCCATGTTGTGCAAAGAGGATTTATATAAGAATGTGAATGAGATGATGATTAGACATGTGATTGCTTGTGATGTGCTGATAATCTAACCATCGAAGGTGAAGGCGGCCTGTTATGTTTTATGTTTGTGTTTCGTGTTGCTCTTCTTGTTTCTATGGTTTTTGGCTTAGGTTTAGGTTTTTTATATTTTCTTTTTCTTTTTCTTTTTCTTTTTTTCTTTTTTTAAAAATTATTGTTTGAAAATATAGTAATTTTTCTTCCCAAAATTACCTAGTTAGATGTGGAGTTTTTTACTAACTTATTTTCTTTAGAAAATTTATTTACTAGAAAATTTATTTACTAATGTATGGATGTTCAAAAATATTCACTAAGGTATGGTGTTACAAATTACAATCACAATTGGTAAATAAATAAAAGAGTAAATTATATGGTTGGTCTTTATGGTTTGAGGTTAATTGAGTTCATTTTTTTTTTTATTAATGATTGATCACTATGTTTAAACTATTGCACACCGTTCGTCCTTATCTCTAACTGGCGTTATCTTCTCCGTTAGCTCTCAGTCGTCAAGTGGCAACGTTAGGCCATTAACCAAACGATCGTTTGCAACGTTAGTCTTTTACACTAACAATCGTTTCTAATTAAAAATAATAATAAAAAAATGGTTTTCTTACTTAACTCGTCTGTTTTCATACGTTTTTGTCCGCTTTTATACGTTTTCGTCCTTTTTATACATTTTCGCCCGTTTTGCTACGTTTTCGTCCATTTTTCTTAGGTTTTTACTCGTTTTCGTCCGTTTTTACACGTTTTCGTCCTTTTTTTACGTTTTCGTCCGTTTTAACACGTTTTCGTCTATTTTCACACGTTTTCGTCCGTTTTTCTTACGTTTTCGTCTGTTTTTATACGTTTTTGCCCGTTTTGATACGTTTTGGTACGTTTTATTATGTTTTTCTCTGTTCTTATAGGTTTTCTTCCGTTTTTATACGTGTTCATCCGTTTTTATACATTCTCGTCCGTTTTTACACGCTTTCGTCCATTTTTATACGTTTTCGCCTGTTTTGTTATGTTTTCTTACGTTTTATACGTTTTCATCTGTTTTTATACGTTTTCATCCATTTTTCTATTATTATATGTTTTCACCCGTTTTTCTTGCGTTTTTATTCGTTTTCTTGCGTTTTTATACGTTTTCGTCCGTTTTTATACGTTTCTCGTCCGTTTTAACACGTTTTCGTCCATTTTTCTTACGTTTTCTTATGTTTTTATACGTTTTCGTTCGTTTTTATTCATTTTCATCCGTTTTTATTGCATTTTTGTTCATTTTTATACGTTTTCATTTGTTTTAAAAAAGGAGCGAAAACTTATAAAAATGGACAAAAATGTGTAAAAACGAACGAAAATGTGTAAAAACGAACGAAAACGTATCAAAATATGCGAAAACGTATAAAAACGAACGAAACGTATAAAAACAGACAAACGTAAGAAAAATGGATGAAAACGTATAAAACGAACGAAAACGTGCAAAACGGACAAAATCATACAAAAATAGACGAAAACGTATGAAAACGTGGCAAAACGAGCGAAAACGTATAAAAACGGATGAAAACGTATAAAACGTAACAAAACAAGCGAAAACGTATAAAAACGAACAAAAACGTGTAAAAACGGACGAAAATGTGTAAAAACGGATGAACACGTATAAAAACGGACGAAAACGTATGAAAATGTACCAAAACGGGTGAAAACGTATAAAAAAATGAAAACGTAATAAAAACGGACGAAAACGTGTGAATACGGATAAAAACGTGTAAAAACGGACGAAAACATATAAAAACGGACTGAAGACGTGTAAAAACGGGCAAGAAAACGTATAAAAACGTAGCAAAACAGGGACGAAAATGTATAAAAACGGACGAAAACGAACAAAAACGTAAGAAAACGGATGAGTTACGTAAGAAAACCAAATTTTTATTTAATTAGAAACGATTGTTTGTATAAAGAACTAACGCTGCAAATGATCGTTTAGTTAATGGACTAACGTTGCCACTTGCCGACTGAGAGCTAACGGAGAAGATAACGACAGTTAGCGATAAGGACGAACGGTGTGCAATAGTTTCAACATAGGGATCAATCATGCAACAGAAAAAAATAGGGACTCAATTAGAGATTTACCCCAAACCACAGGGACGAACCATGTAATTTACTCTAAATAAATAAATAAATAAATAACTACTGATCCTACTTTGGCCGCTTGCTCACCATCTAATTGCGAGTCATTCATCTAAAGAATTTTCTTAAATGTATAGTTTTATACTATATTGATTTTACTTGGTTATTATTAACATCTTGTTTAGTTAGTTCTGAAAGAATTGTGTTTGTATTATTGTGATTGTGACCACATATTTACTTCATACGATCACCTTGTGTTTTGGGACTAATTCACATTTTTTTATCTTTTGATCTTGTTTTCATAAGAATAATTGGAGAAATGCGTATGCCTTATTGATCAATTTATTGTTTTCTATGATGCTTCTTTTCTTTCTAATATATGTCTTGCCCAGAAGTAATTTCTTGACCTATGTTTAAAATTTTATAATTTACTAACATATAATGTAATGAACATACCATAAGTTTTTCCCAACCACTTTTCAATAGTATATATGTAGGATGGAAATACCACGAGCTGCTTGTTAACAATAAAACAAGTCGAATTCGTTTACCTTCATTGCTCGAACATATAATCGTGGCTTAAAGTAAATGGATTAGAATCAAAAGTGAAAAATAATAATAAAACACCATACAATAGTCAGTATTATTGAAGATGCTATACATTGGTAAATATGTTTTGTTAATATAAATAATGTCAAAAACGTTATTTGCATTATTCGGTCTCTTTACCTTTTGATAATCACAAAATATAAAAACATGTTACGTAAAACTACACTTGACAAGTTTTTAGTCGAGAAAAATCGTTTCAACAACGTACCGACTACAACATCACTTCAGGTATGAACAAACACAATACCGACATCAGTAAAGTGATCAAAGAATTTATTTTTCTCAAAACTTCACATTTCTATGTGACAAAACATTTTTACAAAAGTATTTTTGTAATTAAAAAAAGAAATGTTTTATTAAAGAAAATAAATTTGAATTTCAAATCTCCCAACAGTTATATTTCTCGTCTAAACCAGATAAGTTTTTCATGAGATAAACTTTCACCACATCAGGACAAAAATAGAAGCGTATGTCGGGACGGTCCCGTAAACATGGCGACGGTCCCTTATATATACGGGATCGTCTAGTGTTTAAAGAACTGTCCCCCATTCCTTCTGGTGCCTATAAATACTGCATTGTTTCACTAAGAAAAACAAGCCTCTTTGCACAAAAACATTATGTTCTTTCTTCCTCCTTTCTTTGATCACTATAACGTGTCGATATGCGTTTATAAGTGATCCCGTTACCCTCTATATCAAAGTACAAGAGAAGAACACTCGTATTAGTCAACGAAGTGTTATAGTCATCACACACACGTAACTTGTGTTACAATTCTCTTCTTCCCCCAAACTCTCTTCTTTGTGTATATTGTAAATTTGTATATCTGACTTGTGTGTGAGTCGTGATTGGGTGTGTTAGGATAAATACGGACAAAGTATAAGTCCGTAAAGTGGTGTATCTAGATTAGAACATTGTGTTAGTTCGTATGTCAGTGTGTGAAGACTTGGACTTGGCGTAAGTCCGTGTGTGAAGACTTGGACTTGGTGTGAGTCTGTGAAGTGAAGACTTGGACCGGGTGAAGGTTCGAGAAGACTTGGATTGGGTGAAGATCCAAGTGGACTAGGTGTATGTCCGTATAGCCACGTGGGCTTGTGTGTAGATTGGTTCTAGCTAGGATTAGAACCCGACATTCTGCTTAGTGTCGTTAAATTGGTGTAAGCTTTGGTATACGGTTTGCTCCGCCTAAAGGGAGTGTGTTGACATAGTGATTGTGAACTCTCGAGTGTGGTACTCGGAGAGTGGTGTAGGGGCGAAGAGTGAGCTTCGTGCCGAACCACTATAAATCTCCGCGTCTCGGTTTGGTTGTGTTCTTCCTTTACCTCATGTCTTTACTTTATTTACTTTATGCATTATTATTGTGTTTATAGATATCACATGACTTTGAATTAAACGGTTTTTCGAAAAGAAACAAAAAGGAACTAAAAGTTTTTAAAACGTAATTGTAAACGGTGAAACTATTCAACCCCCCTTCTAGTTTCTACAATTGGTATCAGAGCAGGTCACTCAAGAACTTTAAAGTATATTGTATTTTAAAACTTGAATCGATCTATGGAGTCTGAAAGATATCTAGAAGCGCATTTTTTGAAAGAACCACCATTTTTCGAAAACAATAATTTTATTGAATGGAAAAATAAATTGAAAGTTATGTGAAATCTATTGATCAAGATCTTTGGCATGTTATTTCAATTGGCGATTTTCAACCAACGGAAATAAATTTTGAAAATCAAAGTGATAATTCTAAAAGGAAGTTTTATAAAAACATTGAAGCCAAAATAATGATTTATAAAGCCTTGCCGAAAATTGAATATGAAAGAATTTTATTGTGTCAAACGGAAAATGACATTTGGAAAAGTCTTATAAACTTTCATCAAGAAAAGTGTCAAGCCAAAGATAACCGAATTCATCTTGAACATACACATGAACAATTCGTCACTTCTGAAGACGAATGAGTAGATAGATGTTTAGATAGATTAAATACAAATGCTACTAGTTCAAGTGTTTTCAATGAAGGTAATGCCATCAAGGACTATATGAGCAATATACGAAGAGAACTCATTGAAGAATCTTGGAGTGATACGGATGAAGAAGACAACGTGTGTTCTGAATACGAAATATGTCAAAAGGTTGAAACTTCAAATGAGGTACACTCTGAAATCGAACACTTTTGCTATGACTAATTTATTCTAGAATTTTAAAAATTAGAAAATGATTTTAAACATTTGTGTAACATAAGTCTAAAAACATTTTCAGAAAATGAATCTTTAAAATCTTTTGAAAATAAATTGGAAAAAAAAATCATTTTAGAAGATAAAATGTCTAGACTTGAAAGTGGTATAGAAATTGATCTAGAATGTAAAATGTGTCAAGATTATAAAAGTGAAATTAAGAAGCTTAAGGAAAAGGCAAAGATATTAGCTAAATTTGAAAAGAGTTCTCAATCTCTTAAGCATTTACTAAATAGTCAAAAGGCATTCGGAGATAAAACGGGCTTAGGTTTTAATTCATGTGAGTCATCAACGAGCAAGTCAAAACAAATTAGATTTGTTATTTGGAAAACTTATTTTTCTAAAAATCTCGTTTAGCACTAATGGATCTTAAGTAAAGCATCTTCAAATAAAATGTTTTATAAAAGTCAACTAGACATATATCTACGGGAATTCTTGTTTGCTAACAACATCCCCATCTTATGCATGTAAATGCAAAGGATGTTTATTACTAACCATCTCGGACTCATGAGAAACTGGGTACCAAGTTTTCTTGCAAGTTATCTCTTTAGATGCACGAGGGAAGCAAATTAAAGATATGAATGCACATTCATATTCTCGTCGTACATGTGAAGACTCATCGATACTCAAATCTTGCATCACCCACAACATCTCTCACGGTAATGTATCTTTAGGAATAGCTAGTGGCAAAGATACGCTTTCTTAAAACCTTGATTATCCTAATTGCTATGTGCTTATCTGCTATGTGCTTATTTGCTATATGCTTGTTTGCTACATGATGATTAATTGATAATATGTGTGGTAAATAAAATTTAGGAAATTAGACTACTTGCCTAAATGCTTATCTTCCGTAGGATGATAGTAAATTTATTTGTAGATAATGGTCTTACCACAACCATTATCAATAGTCGACTACGCACGTCAATCAATCACTATGGATGACACACACTCTTAACATCCTCGACATCTCTTCTCTTTTCTATTTCTCGTCTACGACATTTATTCTTGCTTTCTTGTCTCTACTCGCCATAGACATGATTGACTTCTAGAAAACCCGATGCAAGTCTCGTATTTGATTCTCTTCTCATCTACATCTCTTCTACTTCTTTTGTCTCGACTCTATTCCTACTCTATATTCAGCGTGTCGTCAACCTACTTACTTAAAACGAGTCTCTTCCACTTCTTCTGTCTCGATTCTCCTCAATACCCATTCCTCTAGGCTACTCGTGCGTATTGTGTCTCTTACGTTTCCTCTATTCTGTGTCAAGAATTCCATGTTATCTAAATTCTCGTTTCCAAGAGTCCTCAAAAATTACTTTTCATAAAACTCAAATTTAAAATCAGTCACAAGACTTTAACCCCTCAAGCTGTCTGTACTGGCGACGGTCCTCCAATTGGAAACAATCCCGTCGACTGTCCCTTATAATTAAAGGACCGTCACTTATTTTCAAGGGGTATCCCGTTTTCTTTTATCTCTCTCAGAAAAACAAAACCAAACACTCCATATTACAGTTGCAATGTGATGCGTGGTTTTGCGACCTTACAACAGGTTTTACCTCTCAAGGGATCTTGAGAAGTTTGCAATCCCCACCAGGCAGTGTACCTGACCGATGTAGTATAGTGAAGTGGCAAGTACCGGGGGATTGATCGTTCAACTCAAAGAATAGTGTTCGTTAGGATTGAAATTTATCTACTAGGTCTAGAGGTGAGGGATGATTCTTTTTTGTATTTTTATATTTTATGGAAAGCAAGTAAAAATCTCGGGTTTTGGAAGGAGTGGGCGGAATTAGTTGCTAATCAACTAACCCAAAAGCTACTAATTAAACTAATGTGTAGGAAAGTAAACTAGGGTTCTACAAGGGAAGTGAAGCATGTCTACCTATGATATGTTACTCCTTGCTAGCTATCCAATTCTACCTATTGAATTGTCACACCTTGTTTTAATTGACGGGTTGTATTCCTTAATACCATTCGTGGGGTGGCGTACGTACTTCCCCAACTCTATAAGCTCCTACTTCACTCCTATGTCGAGCCGGCTAAGAAGCTCCTAACATGGGATCACTAGAATTCGCTCATGCATTAAATACAACCAAAGAAACCTAGTACGCATTGGTTCATGTTTCTTAAGACGTTCAAGCAAGTTACCGTATAGGAGGTTAGCCAGTTTTCTTAAGCCTAACATCGATATCACCCAATCAAACAAGAGACAATAGGAAACAAGAATTATAAGTTAAACCAATTAGATCTATTGAAGTGTCACACCTTTATTGATGACGATAGACACATACATCAACAAGGAATCAATAAGATCTAATTAATTATATACAAGTTTCACACAATCATAAGTAGACACAAGGTGAATTAGCAAAGCATGATCAATGAAGGGCAAACAACCACAATAATGAAAGACATAATTAAGTTAGAATCAACAAACCAATATTTGATGTTTATGAAGTGATTGAAACCCTCTAAGTTGCTGGAAAAACACCTACCTAAACCCTAGAATCGGACTTAGGGTTTAGGGCTTACAAAAAGTGAAGTTGTGATGTTGTATTTATAGCTGATTTTCTGTCCGCATCGATCTGACGGCGTCAGACTTACACGTGACGCCGTCACGTCCAATTTTTCACCAAATTGTAGATCTTTTCGTCCCGATCGCGTGGCCTTTTGAATCACCTAAATCCGAGTTCGTATGAGGATTTTATGGCCAAAACAGTAACAGCTACCGCGCGCGCAAGTTGTGACTAGTTAACACGTGATGGCCTTCTTGACGCCGTCTCCCTTTAAACCTCCAAAATCCGTTCTGGCCTATCAGAAGCTGACGCCGTCAAGGTTAAGGGTGACGCCGTCATTCTTCAGCTTAAACCGTGACGACCTTGATCACTCCAAAGGGTGACGCTGTCAGAATTCCAATGCATATCTCACTGGCTTATCATGTGTATTTTTCATATCCACCACTTTTGCCAAGCCGTGACGCCGTCAAGAGCAAGTCTTGACGCCGTCACATGTACTTTCCAGCATATTTTTGAGACTTTGTCGTTTTCTTCACTTTTATGCTCCAAAAACGTCCAAAAGGCTTCCTTTTCCAGATTTCTTCTCCAAAGTACCTAAAATGACAAAAGGAACGATTTAGGGCAATATTTGATCAAATAAATACGATTTAGGGCTTAAATGACCCCCTAAAAGCGGTACACTTTTCGCTTCATCAGTTGCAATGACGAACCTTAACACACCTAATCTTCAATTAACGCACTAAAACTAAAATCAAAGGTTTCAAATTCAACGACTATTCATCCATCATCTCTTCTAATCATCAATTGTAAGTCATTTCAACAATCTCTTTGTCAATTCGAATTTAGGGTTTGGATGAACATGGAACAAAATTTGGGGATTTTCAATCGTTTTTGTAATTGTTTGAAATTAACATCAAAATTTAACAATGAACAACCATCATAACTCACCTAGATGTAGGATTTGTCCAAACAAGGTTATTTTGAAAAGTGTCAAAATATGTGATTATCCCCAACTCGATTTGATATAACTAATCATGTTTAGGAACGTAACAAAAACGAAATCATGCATTGTTAATACATGTCAAAAATGTTTTCACAGTCATGCATTGCTATAAGTCAAAATTTTATAAAATTATGGTTTTTAAACATAGTCTGTCAAATAAAACTTGAATTAAGGAATGCTTGGATTGTCACATAGGCTTAACATGGTAGAATAAATCAAATCAATGAGTGCTTGGATACATATATTAAAATTAACATGTCATTTTATTTTCTAATGTAGATATAACAATGCCACATATATATGATTTTGATAATCTTCTAACCAACAACTACATTCAAAAATTTCATTAGAACCCTACTTACCACCTGAGTTTGTCTAAAGTTTCAAAGATCTTGAGTCTCGTAACATCCACGAAGGCCGAACTGTTGATCCTTCCTTGGTAGCCCAGGAACAAATCGACAGAGCCTTTCAAATAATAGGTTTTGAAAGTCTACTTACTATCAATGAACTAATCTGTCTTCGCTTCATGTTAGAATTACTCCGTGACATCAAAATTAAATGTAACCAACACTATTCCATATCTCTTTGGTTTTGGGTCGGTCAGTACAAATTTCATTTGTCTCTTGAGCAATTTGCTCAAATCCTTGGACTTCCAAATCGTGGGCAATGTGCCTATACGGAAGAATTTGAGCTTGACTCCCTCCTCGAACATCGAGAAGAGGAAGGTCCATATCGATCATATATTCCCTCTTCAACTGAGTTAATCACATCTTTATGTGATTCACCCAGTGTCTCCTACCCTAAGAGAATTTGTATGCTCCAACTCCGCTATTTTCTTCGATCAATGGCGGTTATCTTACCAGAAAATGTCTTTTGTCTAGTAAAAGATCGTGAGTATTTACCGGCGTGTTGTGCTCATATGCTTTATTGCATTCTCACTAGACAACCGTACAATCTCGCTTACTTCTTCGCTATGCGAATAATGCATCTCAAGGACAATAACTCTAAATTAATGCCCTATGGGATGATCCTAACTCATCTCTACAACTATTTCATGGAATCATATCCATACCTCCAAAATCCTCAACACCAACTCTTCTATCGACTCATGGAACCCATTGATGTGTTTTTTTTGGTCTATAATAAACTACCAAGTTTTAAATTTATTTATTGCCGAACTAACCTATAGACTCTAAACACTCACGAGCAGTGTACCCGATCAATGTAGATAGTTTCTAGGTAAGCAAGGGTCGTTCACTAGGAGCGAGGCTAAAATTCTAATATACTAATTCTAGAGGTATTCGACTCTCCTAAACTAACGTAAAGGGGGGTTCAGCCTGAGAGACTGGCACGGGTTTGGTTTTATTCTAACTGAACTAAGATAAACAAACAATACAAGTATGAAGACACCAAAGATAGGAAGAACGGGTTAGCCAAGTCTAATCCATTTTATAGTTATACATGCTTATGTCTACTTGTTTTAATTCATTCAATTGTTTTGCCGCCAATCCGATTATCAATCCTGTCACGATTAAATAACCTACCATCGTGGTGGGAAAGAGGACATGATCATAGTGACCTATCTAGCATCAATACTAACTTATTGCTTTAAACCGTCTAACCTAGTTCGGTATTACACGCTACTAGTCCTATTAGGTTGTAGACACGTTCCGTTTATGCCAAACAATGATTCCTAATAGAGATTCGGGTTAACACGCATATAACTCAACCAAAGCAACCACAATTACAGGTAGTTAAGTCACATCAATTAAAGTTATAAGGATCATAACCTAGTTACATAGACTTCTACTAGTTATAAGCAATAAACGAGTTTTTATCGACAAGCACCCAATCCAATAACAAAGCAAACACATCGACAAAATCATAAAAACTAATAAAACTTAATAAACATGGCTAACACCTAAGGGTGTTAGCCCATAATCTCTGTAACAAAGTACATAAACATAATCATAACGAATAAAGTATGAAACATAATGAATACGATACGCTAACCGAATGATTAAGTAATATAACAATGATTAGAGATGTTCTTCAAGGATGATTAGGTCTTCAATATTGATCTTCTACTGTTTGGAGAGGCTTTGATCGTCTGGGAATGCCCATAAGGGTTCCCAAAGATGCCCTAATTCGTTAATGAGTTCGGTATTTATAGGTTCTGAAATCTGGGTCGATACGGCGCATCTATGGAGTTAGATGCGCCGCATCTATAAGTAAACGTAGCCTCCAAGTCTGAAAATGACCCAATACGGCGCATCTAAATACCAGATGCGCCTCATCTCTCAATACGGCGCATCTAAGGACCAGATGCGCCGCATCTCCTTCAGATACAGGTAGATCTCCTTTTTCTCTTTCCGTGGCCGCTTGAATCACCTAAAACGGAGTCCGGATGAAGATTTTATGGCCAAAATACGAAAGCATCTTCAAGTGTCGACTTGTAATCTTTACTTCTTCATTAAGCTTCTAATCTCCACTTGATTTTTTGGTAAGGATTGTGTATAGCCGATACGGCGCATCGGATTGGTCCGATGCGGCGTATCTGGAATAGAACAAGTTGGTTCTTCTTCGTTGACCAAAGTTTCATATGCGACGCATGATAAAATCAGATGCGGCGCATGCTTCAAAGTCAGGCAATGGTCTTTAATCTCTTCAATTCAGCAGACTTTTCCAACTTGATTCATTTTGCTCCAATTTTCGTCCGAAATCATTAACCTTCACCTAATGCTTGTTTATAACTGAGAATTACAAAAGTAAACGATTAAGTATCAATTCTCATACAAAGTGATATAAAACAAGTCAATAACATAGGATAAATGATGCTAATAATATGTCGTTATTTGATGTCATCAAATATCCCCCCACTTGAACTTTACTTGTCCCTAAGTAAACCTTAGAATTAATCTTATGAAAATGTATCCTAAAAGATATTAGGATTTATTTTTATATTTAAGCATGTATTCATTTTTGTCATAATCACACAACCAAACACTTAACGAATTAGAAGTAAAATAAAATATTCTGATAAAAGCAAATCTAATCGTTTAACTGTCCTGTCGTGACGAATATTCTATCATAAGCTTGGCAAGTATACACATCTCCCCCACTAAAGCCAAAGAATAACAAGTCTAAAGCGGTAAAAAGGGTTTTGAGGCTTAAGGGTTAATCATTCTCATCCCTATCGATCTCAAATTCCAGAAAAGGCGACAAAATCACAAATACATGATCGAATCCACGAACACGATACTTGCAATTGCTCAAATCCTTAACTCGAATAGGCTAAAGATAGGTCCAAACTTCACCAATTATAATATATCAAAAAGGGCGACAAAATCATAAATACATAGCCGAATCCACGACTACGATACTTAAGATTGCTCAAATCCCTAATCTCAATAAATCCAAGGTTTGGTTGGATAAAGAATAATACAGGGTATGGATAATATTTGGGATATAAATTGGTGTAAAAATGAAAAATAAACAAAACAAATAAATTAAAATCCTAAGTGTGGTTAATCACTATCCCAACCATCCCATGAATAAGACTCATATCATAGAATAACTCACGCTTTAACACTTGAAACACACGCTTTAGGTAGACACGAATTATACTCAACAAGATCTTAATCAAAGAATAAACCTTAGTTGGCGTTCCCATAACTGCCAACTCCCATTCAATCCATAGATATAATATACAAAAATTAGTGGTGATATCGACCACTTACATAACTTTACATGAGTTTGTTTAACAAACTTCCAACTTTCTTCTTCTTTTTTTTTTCTTTTTTTTTTTCATTTTTTCTTTTCTTTTTCGATTTTTTTTTTTTTTTTTTTTTTTTTTTTTTTTTTTTTTTTTTTTACATAAAACATAAATAGCTATTGGTGTAAAATTTCACCACTTCACCATCACAAAAAAAAATCTTCATAACTTCAGATATAAAAATAATAGTGAAAGTAGTAAACACACGAAAATCAAAAATACAATATGTACTTTCACTCCATTTCATTGTGCAATTTCCCGACCTAACCAAAGATAATGAATTACGCACGCGAACACAGGTAACACAAGGAAACACACTTTGCCTAAAGTAATTAACCACGGACTTTAATCTACAGGGTAGGCTAAGGTGTAAGGGTGTAACGAAACATTTTAACAAAGGGTGTATAAAACGAAAGGAATGGCTCTGAGTGTTTTTCTAGGGGTATCTTACTCTTAAAATGAGAGTAACAAAAGGGTTTTATACGGGGATTAACTAACCAGTGTAGTTAGCTAATAACACATAACATATAATAGGCTTTTTGGGTGTAATCCTAGAAATTTTACCAATTTAGACAAGTCATTCCAATTATAAAAATAATACTTATTATGGTGGTCTCGAATAGTATACAAGCCAAGTTCTAAAGTTTACAAGTCACCGGCACACTCATAGATTTGTGAATTTTGATAAGTTCACAATTTTTGAAAATAAGGTTATGTGTGCAGCTATGCAACTTAGATTAAACAAAAACATGCTAAAAAAAATTTAAATTTTTATAATTAAGCATAGATTAAAGCATATTTTTGAAAAATTAAGGACAAGTAACGTTCTAATTCTCCATCCCCCCACTTAAGTTAAACAACGTCCTCGTTGTTTGTATTTGAAATTAAAAACAAGAGATAGAAAGAATTAGAACGGAGAACTCCCCTGAGATTTGCTCGGTATGATCCACCATGTAAGAATGCGAGCATATAAAATGTGGGAGTTCATCAACATCTTCATTCGTCCAGACCTGTAAATATATAGAGACCACAGAAAAAAATAGACTCGAGAACATCTCGTTAATCATTGGTTAGGAAAATAAAACTACGGGAAATTACAGGCCAGAGTGTCGATGCGCCGTATCCATGGAATATTGGATACGCCGCATCAACTTCCTGTAACTAATACGCCGCATCCACTAAAAGTGCATGCGCCGTATTGACCAACTGACAGAAATACGAAAATAAAAATAAACAAAAAACAAAATAAAAGACAAGCATGGGTTGCCTCCCAAGAAGCGCTTGTTTTTGTTAGAGTCACGAGCCTGACTCCACCCTTATTTACTAGGCAATAGGGTGTTTTTCCCCCCACTTGCGGTCAAGTGCGGGTGATAGTAGCAATAAGCACCATAACGGTGTAAATTTACTACTAGAGATGGATAGAATATGTAAAGATAATACCTTGGCAATATGTGTACTTCGTTCATTACCTTACCCGGTTTGGTTGTTAAATTGGATGACATGAACATTACATGTGAGAGAGTAGTATGTTGAGGATCAATGAATCTCCCTTCTTCTTCGTTTGTTCTATTGGTAGTAAGGCGTCCCTTGACTTCCATAAAAGATGAGAAAGGGTCTTTGGCGAGTAAAAGTTCGGGTTCCTCTATATCCTTCATAGGATTGAAATCATCCTCTTCAATCATGGTCGTGTCCATTAGCTCATCCTTGAATTCTTTTTCTATTTCAACCAAAAATGGGTTGATAACAGGTGCTTTATATTCATCATTAGTTGGTGTAGTAAATTCCACCTCATCATTCTTTCGTTTTGCAACCTGTTTAGGAAAACTAGCAAGATTATTAGTAACAGGATTAATAATATTAAATAAATTAGTACCACTTTTTGTTGTAAGTGACTCCAATTCATCTTGTGAGTCTCCATCTTTAACTAGTGGTTTTGCAATTTCATCTTTATCCCGAATAGCCGCCTCAAATAAGTCATCCCACATTTCTTCAAAATCCTTTGTGGGGTCGTAATCTGGCTCATCTGTTCCACACATGAATATTTCATTTTGTTGTGGCAATTGCGGTATGGCATCGTACACAATACAATCAAAACTTTCAATATTAGAATACTCATTATCTTCATCCGATGGAATATCATCATGGTGTTTTTGATATGATGAGAATATGTTTTCCAACTCGGGTGAAAAATCACAAGTAATAGCACCATACACCATTGTTCCACATTCATCTTCATTTTCATCATAAGCACTTTCAGATGAATAAGCTTCTTTGTAAACAATTGCCGGATTTTCATTCAAATCAAACACTTGTGACTCTTCTTCATCTTGGGCAACTTCCGGAGAAATAACATCTTCAATAACTATTGCCGGAAACCTAATTGCACCAAAATCGTATGATTCTTCTTCATCATCATCATTGGATAAAGTCCAAGTGTGTCTAAATGGCAATGTCTTTCTTTCTTTCCCTGACTCTTCCTGCTTTGGTAATAAGTACTCTTCCATCGTGGGTTCTTTATCATTGATGACTTGTGCACCATATCTTGCTCTTTCCCAATCGTAAACCTTTTTATTGCACAAGGATCTTTCTTTGTTAAGCCTAAGATATTCTTCCATAGTTATGTCCGGATTGTCCATCATCATTATTACCTGAAAGATAAACAACCAAGAACAGCAGTAACCGAAACAAAAACAATAAAAACTAAAACGAAAAATAAAAATTAAATAAACAAAAATAAAGAAAAACGATAAAAAAAATTGGTCACAGAACGTCAATACGCCGTATACAATTGACCTGTATACGCCGTATTGATATAAGACAGATACGCCGCATCCACAGACAAGGATACGCCGTATTGCCTTTCTGAGACAGAAACACAGAAACAAATAAAACTAACTAAACTAAAATACCAATAAATCAAATTAAAACAATCACTCCCCGGCAGCGGCGCCAAAAACTTGATGTGTTTTTTTTAGTCTATAATAAACTACCAAGTTTTAAATTTATTTATTGCCGAACTAACCTATAGACTCTAAACACTCACGAGCAGTGTACCCGATCAATGTAGATAGTTTTTAGGTAAGCAAGGGTCGTTCACTAGGAGCGAGATTTCTAATATACTAATTCTAGAGGTATTCGACTCTCCTAAACTAACGTAAAGGGGGGTTCAGCCTGAGAGACTAGCACTGGTTTGGTTTTATTCTAACTAAACTAAGATAAACAAACAATACAAGTATGAAGACACCAAAGATAGGAAGAACGGGTTAGCCAAGTCTAATCCATTTTATAGTTATACATGCTTATGTCTACTTGTTTTAATTCATTCAATTGTTTTGCCGCCAATCCGATTATTAATCCTGTCACGATTAAATAACCTACCATCGTGGTGGGAAAGAGGACATGATCATAGTGACCTATCTAGCATCAATACTAACTTATTGCTTTAAACCGTCTAACCTAGTTCGGTATTACACGCTACTAGTCCTATTAGGTTGTAGACACGTTCCGTTTATGCCAAACAATGATTCCTAATAGAGATTCGGGTTAACACGCATATAACTCAACCAAAGCAACCACAATTACAGGTAGTTAAGTCACATCAATTAAAGTTATAAGGATCATAACCTAGTTACATAGACTTCTACTAGTTATAAGCAATAAACGAGTTTTTATCGACAAGCACCCAATCCAATAACAAAGCAAACACATCGACAAAATCATAAAAACTAATAAAACTTAATAAACATGGCTAACACCTAAGGGTGTTAGCCCATAATCTCTGTAACAAAGTACATAAACATAATCATAACGAATAAAGTATGAAACATAATGAATACGATACGCTAACCGAATGATTAAGTAATATAACAATGATTAGAGATGTTCTTCAAGGATGATTAGGTCTTCAATATTGATCTTCTACTGTTTGGAGAGGCTTTGATCGTCTGGGAATGCCCCTAAGGGTTCCCAAAGATGCCCTAATTCGTTAATGAGTTCGGTATTTATAGGTTCTGAAATCTGGGTCGATACGGCGCATCTATGGAGTTAGATGCGCCGCATCTATAAGTAAACGTAGCCTCCAAGTCTGAAACTGACCCAATACGGCGCATCTAAATACCAGATGTGCCTCATCTCTCAATACGGCGCATCTAAGGACCAGATGCGCCGCATCTCCTTCAGATACAGGTAGATCTCCTTTTTCTCTTTCCGTGGCCGCTTGAATCACCTAAAACGGAGTCCGGATGAAGATTTTATGGCCAAAATACGAAAGCATCTTCAAGTGTCGACTTGTAATCTTTACTTCTTCATTAAGCTTCTAATCTCCACTTGATTTTTTGGTAAGGATTGTGTATAGCCGATACGGCGCATCGGATTGGTCCGATGCGGCGTATCTGGAATAGAACAAGTTGGTTCTTTTTCGTTGACCAAAGTTTCATATGCGACGCATGATAAAATCAGATGCGGCGCATGCTTCAAAGTCAGGCAATGGTCTTTAATCTCTTCAATTCAGCAGACTTTTCCAACTTGATTCATTTTGCTCCAATTTTCGTCCGAAATCATTAACCTTCACCTAATGCTTGTTTATAACTGAGAATTACAAAAGTAAACGATTAAGTATCAATTCTCATACAAAGTGATATAAAACAAGTCAATAACATAGGATAAATGATGCTAATAATATGTCGTTATTTGATGTCATCACCCATAACTGAGTCATGTATATCATCTTTTCTCCAACCGGAAGGATCTCCAATTGATGATCAAGCGAGACGCATCGGGAAAGACTGAGGTCAATGGACAAAGACACCTAGATGTTACTCAATGGAAGTAGAAGAACAAGACAACATGTTTCTTAATATTAGTATTATTCTCTAATATATGTTTATTGGTTGAATTATGATGTATTTAGCACTTGTTGTGCTTAGACTTGATTGCATTATGGCACACTAAATGTTTCTTATCTTTATTGCACGTGATTGTCTCTTAGTCTTTGCTTGAGATATAGCTTTATATGACGCTGCAAAAATATGGTTGCTAGATAGTTAGATACTTACAAGTTGCAGAAATGAAAAACAGGGTGGAAACTTGATCACCTACAGGTGACGGTCCCATAAAGGGGCGACGGTCCCGTGTATTTAAAGGACCGTCCCCTATTTAAGGGACCGTCCAACGTAGGTCATGGGTTTCTGGACTATTTCTTCCTTCCTGCAAACCTTGAACCTATTGCATGATTATCACCACCATTTTCAGGATTAGTTAAAAATAGATTAGTGCCATAAATCTCCTAATGCATGCTTTGCCTAAACTATAATTATCCTTGATTATTTAAACTCCTATTCTCTTCTTCTTCATCACCATCTTTCTTCTTCACTTCACTTTCTTTATTCTCCACAATGGGTTCTTCTTCAACCTCATTGTCTCTCCTAAACAAAAGGCCTAAAATCACCATCATACCACCAAAAACCAACTTCATTGATCTCACTCAAGAAGACACTACTCCCTCTCCAAAATCTCTACCATCATCTCCTCAAGCTTCTAGTGCACCTCTCAAAACACCCTCAACCAAAGGCACATCCTCATCCTCTTCAAGGCCTAGCTCATCTCCATTTTCATCATTCATAAAAAATTTATCACCCTTGCTCAATCACTCTAGCTCGGCCGCATACACACCAATTGTGAGCAACTTATCACCTTCTCTTACCATCCCTAACTCTTCACTTTCACTAAATACTTCTTTGTTTCTATCACCAAATGGGCCTTTGGACTACACTCCTTCTACTCCACCACCATCTCCAATCATGGGGTTTTCTCTTCCCTACAACTTTCTGAACAACCACACCATGGGTTATGCATGTTGCTTTCATAACTTCAACCTCATTTCATCTCTATGAGGTGAACTCCATTACATGTTTTCCCACATTGAGTATCTTCTCTCTCAAACCAATGTGCAACCAACTCCTCTTGCCACCATGCCACCTTCTGCTCCACCATCTTCTCCACCACCTTCTTCTCCACCTTCTAACTAAACATCTCTACATGTTTAGTTAAAAATAATCAATGATTATCTTTTGGGCCATGCATGTTCTAGGAACTTAGATTTCTCTAGGAATAGCTTGTAGTTTTTCTTAACTTGGTTGTATTGTATCATGTATTCCTTTATTTATCTATCTTGTATGGCTTCTATGTATGATCTCATGCTTTGGTTAATGAAACTTAACTCTGATGTGTTGTGATATTTGTGCTAATTCATAACATTGGCTTGGGATAACATGAAATCTAGGCTTTTAGGCTATGATAGATGCTTTTATAACATGTGAAATCAACTATCTTTAAAATGGGAAATACTTGAATCACAATATTTTGCCTAAAGCACGCCCACTGGCGGCGGTCCCTTATACAGGGACGGTCCCCCATATTTAAGGGATCGTCGGTGTATATTAAGGACCGTCACCAATCAATATTAAAAATCTGATTTCTCTTCTCTGCATAATCTGAATTATCTGGTTCATCCTTAATCTATCTGATTTCACCTTCCTCTCATCATTTCTTCTTATCTAATCTCCTTCTATCTATCTTAATTTGTAACACCCCCATATTTTGGTATACGCAGTGGAAATAGGTTTGGGGTATTACTTCAGGTATCACAGTCATAATAATAGAAAACGACTCGAAAAGAGACATTTTAGATAAAACAGTTATCATTCATTTATTAAATCAGAGTTTTACAAAAGAGAGGTCCCAACGGGAGTTATTGAAATACATATATGTTGTCTGAATGATAACAAAATGGACACCCTTTTATAAGAAAGTCCATTGCCACTCCGTGCCAAGTTATGCTTTGGTTTCCTGAGATAAAACATGTTAAAAAGTCAACACAAAAGTTGAGTGAATCCACAATGTTTATATAGTAATATTTGGTTGAACACAAGTTAAGTAGTAGTAAAACAATAATGTTGCAGTACAGGATATTGCCCTAAGCCTCATGACACGCAAACTTTAACAGTAGGACATCACAAGAGTGATGTAGATTACTAACATAATTAAATATAGTAATAATGCCCTCGGGTAGGAGCTTGCCAACTTCCTACTTAGTCTCAAATAAAGTGCATTTGTCTATCAATCCGGCTAGCATTAAAGCTATCTATCCGGCTAATACAAATAGGTCGTCAACCTCCAATAGATCTATTCACTATATTCGCGTTCACTCGCAAGTGATTAATGACTCATGATAAGAGGGTCTTTTTAGTGGCAACAGTGTAAGCTTAGGCAATATCAATCAGGATAGCATACAGAAAAACACTTGTGTTCAGGTTTGTGATTGCGTGGTTTTGTAACCTTACAACAGGTTTTACCTCTCGAGGGATCTCAAGAGGCTTACAACCCCACCAGGCAGTGTACCTGACCGATGTAGTATAGTGTAGTGGTAAGTACGGGGGATTGATCGTTCTCCACAGGGAATAGTGTTCGTTAGGTATGAAAGGCTACTCTAATTAGGTCTAAGGGTTGAGGAAGATTCTTTTTATGTTTTTATATTTTTATGAAAGCAAGTAAAATCTCGGTTTTGAAGGAGTGGGTGGAATTAGTTGCTAGTCAACTAACCCAATTTACTACGAATGCAAATAAAATAAAATAACAAAAATGAAATGTGGTGAGAAACTTATGTGTAGAGAAATGTGTTTACTTAGATTTCCTTACTCCCTAACTATCTTTTACCGGTTAATTAGTGTGTATTAGTCGCGTGGATGACGGGTGTATTCCTTAATACCATTCGTGGGGTGGCGTACTTACTTCCCCAACTCTACAAGCTCCTACTTCACTCCTATGTCGAGCCGGCTAGGAAGCTCCTAACATGGGATCACTAGAATTCGCTTGTGCATTAAATACAACCATAAAAACCTTTAGTACGCGTTTGGTTCATGTTTCTTAAGACGTTCAAGCAAGTTACCGAATAGGAAGTTAGCCAGTTTTTCTTAAGCCTAACATAGATAAACAATCATCCAATACAACTAACAACACACTAACAACCAATAATCAATAGCTAGGTTTCATTAGATCTAAGCAAACACAAGATAAAATTAGCCTAACATGTTAAACAAAAGACAAGCATAAGATAGAATCAAACAACACATAGACATATTGAATGATTAATTGATAACTTATCTTTCAATGAAACATGGAAGATCTCAAGGCAAAAAGCCCTGAAAAAGTAGCTAAAATCGTCTTAGGGTTTTATCCCAAAATTCCACACACTAAGCTCTCTCTTAATGACAAAAAATTAGAAAACTATATATAGATTTTTGGATCTGACGGCGTCACCTTATGCATTGTGACGCCGTCACCTCGCCGCTTTTAGGGTTCCCGGGTGACCTTCTTGACGCCGTCCCTCTTTAGCTCTTCAAAAATCCATTCTGGCCTATCAAGGCTTGACGCCGTCGGATCATGAACGTGACGCCGTCCCCTTATGATTTAAGCCGTGACGCCCTTGATTTAGTTAAAGCGTGATGCCGTCAGAATTCCCATGCTAACTCACTGGCCCGTCATGAGTAAATTTCACATCCAACTTTTCTTGCCAAGGCATGACGCCGTCCCATGTTAATTGTGACGCCGTCAAGAGTAACTTTTAGCCGATTTTTGAGACTTTGCCGTTTTCTTCACTTTAATGCTCCAAAAACGTCCAAAATGCCTCCTTTTCCAGATTTCTCCTCAAAAGTACCTAAAATGACAAAAGGAACGATTTAGGGCAATATTTGATCAAATAAATACGATTTCGGGCTTAAATGACCCCTTAAAAGCGGTACACTTTTCGCCTCATCAAATACCCTTACACTTGAGATTTGCTTGTCCTCAAGCAAATGCGCTTTTATTCTAATCAAAATACAAGTTAGGGTTCATTTAATGCTAACATAAAAGTAATTACAACAAATAATCGTTCCACTTCAATCATAATAAGCACGGAGATTACATACTAGCACCTCACAAGTAGTGTTTAGATACTCACATCTCTCAAGTGTCATCAAAATAAATCTCATAAATGAAAACGGAAAATATCTCTCACTACCTGTCATAGCAAATAGATTACCATAGGCTTGGGAAAGGATCGAAAACCTCCTCCACTAGGCGTAAGCACCTAAGATAAACTATCAAAGAGGGCTTTTAAATGGGTTATAACGTTAGGTGTAGGGAAAAGGAAAACACGGTTTTGTTGGATACGGGATATTTTACTGGTGGCGAGTTAAAGATCTTGATCAATTACATGTACTATACAATGTTGCTAAGCCAAGACTAGACTCAATTTTAAGCTAGAAACAAAATAACAAAATAACAAAAACATAAAGATAAACATAAAATGAAACGGGATGGTAGTCCGTATGTTTTTTCTATTTTTCATTTTCTCATTTTTTTTGTGTTTTTCTTGATTTTTTTTTTTTTTTTTTTTTTTTTTTTTTTTTTTTTGCATACACTCTTGCCCTACCATCCAAAATAATACATCATAGGGGCATTGCATTCCCTTACACTTGAATTTTTACATAACTTTACAAATACTAATCTAATGACTCGAATTAAGATAATTGAAAAACTTGGAGTACTTTTAAAACATTTAGCACATATGGGGGTAATAAATGATGTTCTTCCCCATTACTCCATTATACTAGTACTTTACCCATGAGTCCCAATCGTCCCAAAACAATATGTACAAGGATATGACTCAACTTAGCAACCATGTAATCAACTAGATAATTAACTTGGGTTTAAACAAATGTTGTAACAATAATGCACTAAAGATGAGTGCATACAAGGTAGGCTAAGGCGATTTGGGTGTACATTTTAGTGGGGTGTAACAAATTCTTCCTTTAAGTAAGATGCTTAAAGGTCGAAACGAAAAGATAGGCTCTGAGGGGTGTACTAGGGGTATCGTGTACTAAAAATGAGTACAACGCAAAGGGTGTGGGAGAATTACTTGACCAATGTAGCCAAAGTAATTATAACAAAAACACAGGTGTAAAACAATGGGTTAATCCTAATGCCTCTTATCATGTAGTAAATCTAACTACACGAATGTAGTCTCACTTGTGGCCTCGGAATGGTCCTAACGCAAGTTCTAGAATCTAAGTGCTACCGGTACACACATCATAGCAAAATGCTTTTCCTACCAATTCTAGGGGCGAACCTCACATATTTGGGGTGGAAAAATTTTTTAGTGGTACGGTTTTCGTGCTAGTCATATAACTCCTATCCGTGAGACGCTCATTAAGATCAAAGTTTCACTCCTATATGTTGTAAAAAATTTTAAATTTGGCACTAAAATTACCCTAACAGGTATTTATCTCAGTTTTATTACACATCTACTATTAAACAAACAAAAATCAAGCGCAATTGTATTCTCTAAAATCGTACTTTTACCCTCCCTTACACTTAAGATGAACATTGTCCCCAATGTTCAAGTAACAAGATGTAAAAGCATAAAGTAAAAGAATGAAATCAAATACTCCCTGATTCGTTCAGTGGATAATGAAATTACACGGTTAAATCTTCCTCCAAAGAGAATGTTGAAGCTCTATGACTAATGCATCGCCATAAGCTTGATTCCAAAAACATCTCCTTGTCCAAAATAACCTGTTAAACCTGAGAAAACAAACACGAAAACCTGCATAACATCGGCGGGAAAAAATCTATATATAAGGATATAATGCTTGTGGAATGATAATTTTGCAGATTCCTGGAGATTATAAGTTGGAGATTTAATAAAAACTCTTTATGAAAACAAAACTTTCAAAAATTTCTGGAAATTAAATCTGACGCCGTCAGGTTATAAACCTTGACGCCGTCAGAAATGACCTGACAAAAATTTTCATTTTTAGTTTCCGGAAAATTTCTGGAAAAACCTTTACCTTACTTCCTGAAAATCCTGCAAAACATCATTATGACTCGATACAAGCATTTGACTCAAACAAATACGAATATGTATGCTAATTTATTATTATTACGATTCATGTTCATTTGTGTTCTAATAAACCGATTTAGATTTCCCTTACACTTATCTTTTGCAAAATACCTTTATATGTAGTTAAGACGAAGTTAAAAACAACATAAAGCATTTTCACAAATTACTTTCGAACATGAATCAATACTAATAAAAATTAAACACACATACGGAAACAAATAAAATCAAACAAACAAATAAATAAACACACAAAGCAAATAAAACAAATAAAGCTTGGGTTGCCTCCCAAGAAGCGCTTGTTTTTGTTCGAGTCATGAGCCTGACTCTACCCTTATTTAATGGATAAAGGAGAGGTTTTCCCTACACTTAGGATTAAGTGCGGGTGATAGTAGCGATACATACCAGCTCGGTAGGAGTATGCCACGTGAGGAAAGAGTGGTGGATGAATTATATGCTCAAAGGGGTGTGCTCCTTTCATCATAACCTTGCCTAGTTCACTTTGGTCAATGGGTGATTTCGAGTTTCCTCCTAAAAAGGGATCATCTTCTATCAACTTTGAGAGACTCCTAGTTGGGAATCCATCTTGACCTAATAAACCCGGTTTAAAACCCATAGTGTTTCTTGTGATCTATCATGAATGGGTGATGTAAGTATGTAAGGTCATGGTTCACTCCTATATTAGCTTCCTCACTACAAGGCTTAATGTCTACTACCTTAAACTTAAGATTACCCGGACTACATGGTTTGATGGGTGGATCGGGATCTAATTCAATTCCTAAGTTCACATTTAAGGATGGAAGATTAGGTAACGGTTTTGGTTTAGGCTCCGGTTCATCAAAACTAGGAACTTCCATAGAACTAAGAGTAAGGTTGTGATCACTAAAAGTATTCAAACCTATATCCTCTAGTTGTGTTTGGTTCAAAGGTTCTACCACTATTGGGGTTCCTATAGTCTCTTCTACTTCTTTCGGGTAAGTCACGGGCGGTGTATGTGCCTCAAATGATGGTTGGACTTGTGGGGTACTTGGTGGTCTTAGATTACTTACCTCATCATTCCTTATGTCAAGACCACCTATATCCTCATCATGTGTTTTATTAGAATCTAACCCTAACATTTTCCCTAGTATCTCAAGTGCTTCTCTAGGCATCTCAACTTCTATATCCGAATCATAAGGATCATCCTCAATATTCTGACTGCTATATTCAAATTGCCCAAAAGATTCATCATGTGTTTCTTGAGATTCATCGTCATCGATCATAAAACCTAGGTCTTTTTGATCAATGTGATCATGCTCGGCTAGATCCTCCATCACATCAAGATAACCTATGTGTTTGTTTTGTACTATGGCATTACATGACAACCACTTAGGTATCTCAACACTAATGTATTCATCCCCAAACAAACTTGTTTCATGATCCAGAAAATTTATATTCAATTGACTTGTACTAACGTCTGTTGGGTTGTCTACCCTATAATAATATTGGGCACAATCTTCTATGGCATCCCATGCTTCTTCAGCACTTAATTCCCTAAAGTCCCCATTGGCAAAATCCTCAATGCGCATTTGGTCATATTGGCCAACACGATAGTAAAAGGTTCGGGTTAGGGATGCTAAAGCGAAACTATGATGAGGGAATTTTCGGAGTAAATTTCTAAAACGAGTCCATGCATCATATATGGGTTCATCTCGATATTGTTTGAAATTCGAGATGTCAATAGGGTAGAATGGCCTTTGTGGTTGGTGGTATGGTGGATTCGCGTACTCCATAATGGTGAACGGAAGAGTCAATGGAAATTACGAACAAACACACAAAGAAAAAGATAGACTAAAGAAAACCTAGAAAAATAAAATAAAAATCTCACTAGAAAGGAATCTAGTGAGTAGACTATAAAATAAAAATTCAACCTAAACAATAACTATTCCCCGGCAGCGGCGCCAAAAACTTGATTGCGTGGTTTTGTAACCTTACAACAGGTTTTACCTCTCGAGGGATCTCAAGAGGCTTACAACCCCACCAGGCAGTGTACCTGACCGATGTAGTATAGTGTAGTGGTAAGTACGGGGGATTGATCGTTCTCCACAGGGAATAGTGTTCGTTAGGTATGAAAGGCTACTCTAATTAGGTCTAAGGGTTGAGGAAGATTCTTTTTATGTTTTTATATTTTTATGAAAGCAAGTAAAATCTCGGTTTTGAAGGAGTGGGCGGAATTAGTTGCTAGTCAACTAACCCAATTTACTACGAATGCAAATAAAATAAAATAACAAAAATGAAATGTGGTGAGAAACTTATGTGTAGAGAAATGTGTTTACTTAGATTTCCTTACTCCCTAACTATCTTTTACCGGTTAATTAGTGTGTATTAGTCGCGTGGATGACGGGTGTATTCCTTAATACCATTCGTGGGGTGGCGTACTTACTTCCCAACTCTACAAGCTCCTACTTCACTCCTATGTCGAGCCGGCTAGGAAGCTCCTAACATGGGATCACTAGAATTCGCTTGTGCATTAAATACAACCATAAAAACCTTTAGTACGCGTTTGGTTCATGTTTCTTAAGACGTTCAAGCAAGTTACCGAATAGGAAGTTAGCCAGTTTTCTTAAGCCTAACATAGATAAACAATCATCCAATACAACTAACAACACACTAACAACCAATAATCAATAGCTAGGTTTCATTAGATCTAAGCAAACACAAGATAAAATTAGCCTAACATGTTAAACAAAAGACAAGCATAAGATAGAATCAAACAACACATAGACATATTGAATGATTAATTGATAACTTATCTTTCAATGAAACATGGAAGATCTCAAGGCAAAAAGCCCTGAAAAAGTAGCTAAAATCGTCTTAGGGTTTTATCCCAAAATTCCACACACTAAGCTCTCTCTTAATGACAAAAAATTAGAAAACTATATATAGATTTTTGGATCTGACGGCGTCACCTTATGCATTGTGACGCCGTCACCTCGCCGCTTTTAGGGTTCCCGGGTGACCTTCTTGACGCCGTCCCTCTTTAGCTCTTCAAAAATCCATTCTGGCCTATCAAGGCTTGACGCCGTCGGATCATGAACGTGACGCCGTCCCCTTATGATTTAAGCCGTGACGCCCTTGATTTAGTTAAAGCGTGACGCCGTCAGAATTCCCATGCTAACTCACTGGCCCGTCATGAGTAAATTTCACATCCAACTTTTCTTGCCAAGGCATGACGCCGTCCCATGTTAATTGTGACGCCGTCAAGAGTAACTTTTAGCCGATTTTTGAGACTTTGCCGTTTTCTTCACTTTAATGCTCCAAAAACGTCCAAAATGCCTCCTTTTCCAGATTTCTCCTCAAAAGTACCTAAAATGACAAAAGGAACGATTTAGGGCAATATTTGATCAAATAAATACGATTTCGGGCTTAAATGACCCCTTAAAAGCGGTACACTTTTCGCCTCATCAGTTTGTAGCATGTATCTCCCCACGAGTTTGAAAAACGTATAAAAGTGGGACTATGAACTCACCTTGGTGTTACAGTAGTCTAATTGGAAAGTAATCAAGTATGGTGAATAAACTGCTCCGACACGCAACCTAGGTGAATATGTCAAGTTTCAATATTTGTATTCGAACCTTAATTACGTGTTTGGATATTCATATAGCAAGTGTTTTGTCGGTGGTTAAGTGTTGAGTGAGACAACATGAAGTCTCTTCAAAAGTTAGTGAATGATATATATATATATATATATATATATATTATATATATATATATATATATATATATATATATATATATATATATATATATATATATATATATATATATATATATCTTAACTAATTATAAAGGAAAAATGGTCAACAAGTCAAGAAAGTGAAAAATTGAATTTTATGTATTCCCCATTTTGCCCTTGTCCATCTTATCCATCTTAACTACATACGTGCATTAACTAAAGACTACATGCGTGCATTAACTAAAGACAACCATGCGTATGAACAGACTACATGCGTATTAACTACATGTGTATTCATCCAATTTACTTCCACTTTATTCATTTCAAAAAAAACACACACACACACACACAAACACCCTAAACTCTTTCATCTCACAACTAAAATAAAAAGAACATCTCATCTCACAACACCACAACTCACACCACCCACAGAGGACGCCGCCACCACCACCCGACGTTACCACCGAACGCCGCCATCACCACCCGACGACAACACCACCGTTTTGAGGTATTTTTTGTGTTTTTTAATAGATCTATAAGCTTTGAAGGTTTTTTTTATAGATCTATAAATTTGATTTGTAGATCTATAGGTTTTTTTAGAGATCTATGTATATTAACCATTTTGGTAATTCTTTTTGTTAGTGCCACCGTTATCTCGCCGGAAAAAATACAACGGCCGTGGGTCTCGGTGCACCACTGTCTGATTTTTGTGTTGGTTTGGAGTCGTTGCGGGCCCCACCACAAAGGGTTGCACATCAAGCTAAAGGTCTACCCGTTGATATGGATAATGCTTCATTTATAGCTACTTTTCCACCTGTTTGCGTCAAGAGGTTTGCATTTTCAACTTCGTGACTCATCAGTTATGCTTGATAGTTATTCAAGGTTTTTTTTTTTTTTTTTTTTTTTTTTTTTTTTTTTTGTTTTTTGTTTTTTTTTTAATGGTTGATTTAGATTCTACTTGCTGAAGCACAAATTCTCCGAGATAGGAGGAATACAACGCCACCACCGAGGCCCACGACCGACATCCACCGTCATCCTCGACCACAGTAGCGCTACCACCGAAACCCACGGCCACCAAAAGTTTTTCAAGTTTGGAGGTATGTTTTTGAGTTTTTTTAATAGATCTAAGAGTTTTGAATTTTTTTTATAGATCTATAAATTTAGTTGTAGATCTATAGATTTTATTTATAGATCTATAGGTTTTTTTTTTTAAGATTAGCCGCTCGGAAATCGTTGTGCCGCGCCGGAAAAATTTCTGCCTCGCCGAAAACGTTCTGCCTCGCCGGAAAAACTTTGCCGCGCGGAATTTGTTGCTATTTCCGGAAATAATATGCTTTTATTTTCAAAATTGTTGTTAATATTTATTATGTGAATTGTTGTTTAAAGTTTATGGTTTAAATTTTATTATAAAGTTTATATTGTAGATATTGTTATAAGTTTATATCGTAAACATTGTTATGAAGTTTATATTGTAAATTTGTTATTAATTTTATGGTGTAAATCTTGATATGAAGTTTATAGTGTAAATTTTGTTATAAAATTTATGGTGTAAATTTTGTTATAAAGGTTATTTTGTAAATTTTTTTATAAGCTTATAGTGTAAATTTAGTTATAAAGTTTATTGTGTAAATTTTGTAATGTAAATATCAACAGTGATATTTAAATTTGTATAAGTTGGTTGGTGATGACTTTTAAGTAAAATTATTCTTTTTGTAAAATGCTAGAATGTAAATTTTAAATCTTGAAGAACGGGATTTTGTGTCAGAACAAATGACAACTCAAGGACATTAGAATTGAAAAAGAAAAATATAGTCTGACAATTGCTTTGGGCTTGAGGCAAACAAACAAAAGAATCTTTTGACTAAATGAGTAAATGATATGAATTCAAATTTTGAAAATGCAAGATGAGAATATTTGCAGCGACCAAAAGATGATTTAAAAAAGATATATTTTCGTTTCTCGCTTTAAAAAATTGACACATTTGTAGCGACCAAAATATGATTTAAAAAATATATTTTCGTTTCTCGCTTTGAAAAATTGAATCTGAAATTCATTTAGCAACCTTTTTATAAAACTAGGCAAATTCTTGCGCAAAACGAAGAGTTTATAGTTGAATACTTGCGAAATTATGATTTTAGTCCGACCTTTGATGCGATTGCGAAGTGCATTTTTTTTAAAGTTTATATAGCGTGTTTTTGAAAAGTTGTCAAAGTTTAGATTTTTTCAAGAAATGACAATTTACTGTTTGCAAGTTTTTTAAAAAGTAGTCAAATTTAAAATTAGGTATTTTGGGCTAAATATTTTAATTTAATTTTCAAAATTCAAAGATTTAAATTTCAAAAAAAGAAATAAACTTTTTATAAATAGTAGACATATGTTTGTGTTTAAACTATGTTTTAGTAACCTTGCCACCTTTATGAACAACAGGCGAACATAATGCACAAAGTGAAAAGGGCGATAAAAATTAACTTGGAAAGTCAAACTAACGGAAAATCCAGCTAGAACAACCGATATAACCTGAACTCTTCAAAAACATTGTACCGTTGCTGCTAGACGCAGATAAACAGCTATTAAATTCAACGCTCAACTATTATTATTACAGTTTTAATTGACTACTGCAACTTAAAACAACGCTATCAGAAAAACAATGCAACCTTGCCATCAGAAAACTATTGCAGCTTAAAATAATATTATCGGAAAATGATTCCCTTACACTACAAAAACAATATGTTCACCATCGAAATTTGGTTGAAACTAGATGCCGCTGCCGACACTAACAAAAGAGCAATGCAACCATGCCATAGAAAAATAATGCAACTTAAAACACTATTACTGGAAAGTGATTCCCTTACGCTACAAAAACAATCTTTCGAAAAATAATTCGCCATCGAAATTTGGTCGAAACTAGATACCGCTGCCGCTAGGCGCGGGTACTCGGCTATCCTGGCGAAGAGAAGGTTTACTATAGTTTTGATGAAGCAGAAGACGACACCCACAACTTCTATACTTTGGAATTCTTAAACTCGCTCAACGTGAGCGGGTTGCCCCCTCATTGCCTGCGTTTGAAAATAGGATGCCCGATTATTCTTTTAAGGAATCTCGATCCGACAAATAGATTATGTAATGGCACGAGGTTGATTTGTAAACGTTTTGACCCAAATGTCATCAATGCTGAGATTGCTGTTGGACAACACGCTGGAGTTAGAGTGCTCTTGCCAAGAATTCCTCTTGCTCCATCTGAAGAAGACATGTTCCCTTTTAAACTAAAGAGAACACAGTTCCCTATTCGCCTTAGCTTTGCGATGACTATTAATAAAGCTCAAGGCCAAACAATTCCAAATGTGGGTGTCTATTTGTCCTGACTCTGTTTTCTCGCATGGCCAGCTTTATGTGGCATTGTCTAGAGGGATATCCCGTAGAACAACAAAGGTATTGGTTAAACCAGTTAAAGAGTTCCGTCAAGCAGGAATCTACACCTCAAATGTCGTTTATCAAGAAGTTTTACGCGAAGTGTAACGTGTGTTGTTAGTTTTTATCTCATAACTAATGTAATGTTTTACTTTCAGTTTCATTAAAAGTTTTTATATGTTGTTTGATAGATGTTAAGAATTTTTTCTAGACTTTAGTTATCGTGTAGTACAACCGTTTGTAATTACATTCTGATCGGTTCACGTTCTATTTTGAACGCTACACAAAACACTCACCACAATATCACAAATCGTTAATTATTTGCCGGTACGAATTCCGTTGCAATGCACGGGTACTCGCCTAGTGTGTGTGTGTGTGTGTGTGTATATATATATATATATATATATATATATATATATATATATCATACTTTACTTTTAGTGTTTGTTTGATCGTTAATGAATTAGAAGTATCTTGTTTATTAGTTTTTATCAAAAATGAGCCAAAAGTATATTTCTCAAAATAATATAAAATGTTACGTTTTATACCCTTATAGTTTCAAGTGTTGATAGTCTATACCCCTGAACTTTCATATAATGACAACTTGTACCCTTCATCTTTTATAAAATGACAACTTATATCCTTCATCTTTTATAAATTAACAACTTATACCCTTCATCTTTTATGAAATGACAATTTATACCCCTCAACTTTCATAAAATGACAACTTTTACCCCTGCAGTTTTGAAAGTGACACTTTATACCCTTAACTATGAGTTGTTTACAATTTCAGCCCCCCTTATATATAACTTATCAAAATTGACAGTTTTGGCCCAAGAAAACTCCAAGTTTCAATTTATTAAAGTTTTCCCCTCAAACCATTATTAACGTTACCCTGAAGTCCTTATTTTGTAATTCTTAGTTTTCGATTTAGAAAAGAGTGTAACTTGTTACGGCTTATCAATATAAGTTGTATTAAGTTTGTAAATAAGCTGTGATCAGCTTATTAGCTTTTATTCTTAGATTATGGGTTCAAAATAAATCAAAAAGGGTGTGTTAGATTTGGGTCGAGACAACAAAAAGAGCATAGAAAATATACGAGGCCCTATGATCTTTTGACGACGTTTCTGTGGTTTTGCAAACTTTGTTGGGAGCTTATTAAAGTGGCCAAGTTTTGTAGCTTATAGGTTAATTAATTCATCAAAGTAGGGTGTTTAGCTTGTTCTCGATAAAGAAAGGGGAGAAATGAAATCAGGTCTGATCGACTAGGAAAAAGAACAAGAAGATTTGAGCGAGGCCTATAGGGTTCTGACCAGAATCTTAGGGCTTCATAGAGTATCCTAGGAGCTTGTTAAAAGGGCTAATTGGCTGGGCTTATAAGCCTTAGCTTATGGTTGAAAAATAAAGCTAAAAAGGGGCGTTTAGGGTTTTCTATGTTGCGACACACCCAAAAGAGACACAGAAAACAAGCGAGTTAGGAACAGTTTTAGGCCAGGTTTTTGGGGCTTTGTAAAGTTTATTAGGAGCTTATTAGAAGGGCTTAATACCTCATCTTATAACCTTTAGCTTGTGGTATAAAAATCTAATTGAAAAGGGGTGTTTGGCTGGTTGGCGATAGGAAGGAAAAAGAAGAAAAAATAATTTTCGATCCCTAAAACTTATGAGCTTATTTTAGTGGCTTGTTTACATGTTTATTAGCTTATTTAGATGACTTATTTATGTATGACAAGGCTTTAAAGTTTAAAACATCACTATAGCTTATTATGGTTGTCTGATTGTTTACTGTAAGAACAAAAATATGGAAATCATAGATTTTGTTCTTGGCTTTCATTAGAGACTTAATTAACATTATGATTAGGTGTAACTAAGACTATTAAAAGGAATTGAAAAGGGTTGGAAGACTTACAAGCTTGTGGAATTCGACTAGAAGGAAAAAGGGCCAAAGGGACTTCTAAATGTGGAACAAAGCTTTCCAAGCTTCAAGCTTGAGTACAATCTTTCCTTCTCCTTACTTGGGCTTGAAATCTCAGTAGGCAAGTGAGTTTGAGAGTGTTTTGTGTTAGAAAACTAGGATGAGATGAAATGGCTTATGTTGGGTTGATATTTATAGGAAGGGAATTAGGGTTTGCATTAAATGCATTTTGCCACTTGGAGATATGCTATGAAGATTTGAGACAAGAGATAAGGGATGATCTAGGGTTTAGAGAAAAATCTTGGGATATTGAGGGTAGTTTGGTGGTTTTTAACCTAAACCATGGAAAGAGCTTGACATTATTGACTTAATGAAGAATATCTAGGGGACATGGGTGTAAGAGGGATGATCTAGAAGATTATACTTGCACATGTCTTAGAGATTTGCTTAGTTAGTTTAGAACTAGTTTAGGATTCTAGTTAGGTTTCTTTCTTATGTATGTCGAACTAAAGAATGAAGAGAATTTTGATTTGGCTTAAGCCACTTGTACATAGGCTAGATTATGTTGTACTTGTAGTTTAGGGCATGTAGGAAACTTAGGTTAAGTCCTTAGTTTAGTTTATTAGTCTTTAGTTAAGTTTAGATTAAAGAAAATACTAGTTTTTGAATCCATGCATTAAACACTTGTACACTAGCTTTAGAGAGTTGTACATTAGACTTATATATTATAAGAAAAATCAAGTTTAAAATTAGTGCATTAGAGTCTTGTAATGTGAGTTGTAAAGTAGGTACACTAAGGTTTATAATATAAGTTATGTTAATGTTAAGGTTTCTATGCTTTAGTGACTTGTACATGTGCATGAATGACTTGTACCTTAATATTTTATAGAAGTCATGTATATATTAATTAGGGTTTGTGATTTGATTATATAAAATCATAAATTTGTGAAATTAGGGCTTGTAATCTGGAATTAAGGTAAAGTTTAGGTTTTCGTGCTTTAAAAGCTTGTACATTAGCTTTAGGGTTTTATTCTTTAGGGTCTGTACTATTGGGGTCCTCAGTGCATGTTAGGGGTCCTCAGTGCACTTTAGGGGTCCTCAGTGCACTTTAGGGTTTTGTGAGAACTCATATGTTCAGTTGGAACGTTTAATAATCGTACGTTAACAAATTAACGTAAAGTTGCAAATAGAAGTTGAAAACTTTGTTACTTGACATATAAGGATGTTTATGTGAAATAAACATAAGGCATGTTGGTATCGGTCCGTATGTGAGCACGTTGTTGGGTCCGTCAGTACCCAAGCGTCCTAAAAACAGGATTTGTACACAAATTAACCAAGTGATAATCAACCTTAAACACTCTCAAGTCACTAAGTGAACAGTCACTCAGTGAGTTACCTTCAAGATGCTTAGGACGAGTCTAAGAAGAAAGATTCACCATTCAGTGAGGCGGAACTCCCTGAGTGTCACTTAAGCTAAAGAAGAAGGTAATGGGTTCAGTGAGTATTTGACAAGAACTCACTGAACCCCAGTCTCCTCAACAACAATAAATGATTAAAGACTGAAGACTGAAGACCTAGACTGAAGAATCTGAAGTCTGAAAGAAAGGCGGGATTAGGCGGGAAGAGTTTGAAAAGATAAGGAGAAGTCTTATCAGGCCAGAAGCAAACCTTCCCTAAAATGGCTTAAAGTCAAGAAGTGTCATAGCTGACACTCGGAAAGACTTTTTAGCTTATTCTCATTGGTTCTTGGAAATGACAAATACTGTTGTATTTGTCAGACACGCTAGGTTATTCTTTTTGTATTTTTTAATCATAGGTGCTCTTTTATACTTGTGTATAAATAGGAACAGATGGGAAAAAAGTGGGTTAAGTTTTGTGCATTAAAAGTTTAGACTTTCACAAAACCACTTTTCTCCTCCAAAGAGCAACCACATCCCAGAGATAGCTCAGTGGGTCTTTAATGTTGTCACTCAAGAATAACTTGAGTTTAGAGAGGAGAACACACCATGCCTTGTCTATTTAATCCCAAGTGTTTATTCCGCAAACACTTGGGTAATAGATTCTTTTGATTGATTTCTAATAAGAATTTAAACGTTGAAAAACTTGTGTTTTTATATTTACGTTTTACTTATTTGTTTAAATTAATCATTACGTTAATTCAGTCATAAAACATAATTAGATTAACTTTATAGTTACTTCTACTTGTGTAACGGGAACAACAAGTAGTATCAGAGTCTCTGGTTTGTAAAATCTTTTAAAAACAAAGAGTGCTCAAGAGGTTTTTAAAACCAAGATCCTACTATGGCTCATATTAATGTGCCCCAGCTCGTCGATAAAAAGGGTGGTAGCTTTTTAGCTGTTGCTCCCAGACTCGAAGCTGGAAAATTTAGCAAGTGGAAAAAGCGAATGCTTTGCTACTTGACTGGTATGGAACCATACTACATCACTTGTATCAATGAAGGTCCTTATGTCCCTAAGACTACTGTGGGGTTAAACAAACCTGAAGCTCAGTGGACTATTGATGAGAGAAGGGTGGTCAATCAAGACCAACGCCTGAAAAACATTTTTATATCTTGTCTTCTTGACGATATAATGGAATCAGTCATTAACTGTTCTACAGCGAAACAAACTTGGGTTGACTTGATTAATAGCTTTGAAGGTCCCTCAGATACCAAGGAAAACAGGATCATGGACCTGAAACTTGAGTACAACACTTTCAGGGCAAAGGACTCTGAAAGTCTCTCTCAGACATATACCAGATACAAGACCCTGATAAATGAATTGTCAAATGATGGTGTAGTTTTGTCTAAGCATGAGATCAATGTTGGCTTTGTCAACAGTCTCCCTGAGAAGTGGCTAAACTTCTCACAGGGCCTCAGGAATGCTAATCACATTCAGACCCTTGAGCTCCCTGAGATCTATGGGAAATTTGTCTATGAAGACAACTTAATCTCTAGGAGATACCCAGACTCAAAGAAAGCTCTTGAGACCAAAAAGGCCCTAACTTCCTCACCCATATCAACTGCCTTTTATTCTAATGGTGTTGTGCAAGATTTTCAAGAGGATTCTGATGATGAGGTTGATGAAAGAACTAGTGATGAGTACCTAAATGATTTAAACTTGGAATTCCAAGAAAGGGCACTCCTTGCTAATTCAAAACGTTTTATCAAAAGAAATCAGTCAAACTTTCCAAAAGCTAAAGCAAATGAAACCACTGAATGTTTCAAATGTGATAAAAAGGGTCATTTTGCTAAAGACTGTTATTCAAAAACCGTCTTAGAACCCTCTTATAAATTTTCTGGAAATAGTTCCTCAGGAACTAGCAAGTTTCAACCTAGAATGCTTCAGTCGACCCAACATTTTCAAAACTATAATGTTCAAAAGGGTCAAAACGATTTTGAGGCTAAATATAGGAAAGTTAAGGCTAAACTTTCCCTCCTTGAAACTAATCCCTCAATGTCTCAGGCTGCTCAAACTTCTAAACCTGTTCAGACAAAGAACAAGGTTCTTGTAGCCGAAGCCTATGACTGGGATGAAGAAGAGGTCTCCTTAGATGATGAGGAAATTAGAGTAAGTGCACTGATGGCACTTTCTGAAGGTGGCCCGCTGGCTGTTGGAAAAAGCCATGCATGGAATGGAGAATGGTTCAACATAACCATGAAGAAGGTAAATATTTTACTTTCAATGGATGATGATTGTGATTGGCAGTCCTATATGAATTACATTTGTGTAGATCTTAAGTTTGTAGAAGAACAAAGGCTTAATTTGCTTTCAAAATATAACAATCTTGTGTTAGAATTAAATAAGTGTGGAGATGAATTGCTTTTATTAAAACAGGCCAAGTTAGAAACTGTTACACTACAAATTCAAAACTCTGAGATTTTGAAACAAAATCAAGCTCTTCAAAATGAATTTAACAAAGAAAAGGCTGTCATTGAAGGCTGGACTAAAAAGAACCCCAAAGTCTATGAAACTGTGAGTCTAATTCCTAGTGAAAACAAGAAAGTTATAGGAATAGACCAACTCACTGAAAACCCCAGTGAAAGTCACAGAGAAAAGGCTTTTATTCCAGCTGGCATATCTTTTGAGCAGGAAATGGAACACAAGTCAAATGACTGGATTGTCAGGGACAACCCAGTCAGTAAGTTACCAAACTTTGAGACTGGAAAAATCTTGCTTTCTGAAAGTTAGGCTCTGAAAAATATGCTTGGACTCACTGACCAACCCAGTAGTATTGAGTCATTCAATGAGTCTGAATCAGAATCATTTACACCACTCCCACATCTGAAAGTCCTTCAGGGAGCTGCACCAAGCTCAGACCTCACACCATTGGTCTACTATCAACATTCTCCAAAGGAGAAGCCAGGAATGGGAAAAACCATCCTGAAAAGGCAAACCTCTGAAGTCTCAGTTTATACTGATGACTCATCAACTTCAGTCCCTTCTGAAGTAAAAACAGAAAGCCCTGACTCAAAAATTGATCAGTTGGCTGAGCTTGTCAGGAAGCTGAGTGAGAAGATTGAATTTTCTAAGAAACCTTCTCAATCTAAGATGAAGGAACCCAAATCAGCTTCCTCAAGCACCAAACCAAAACCCTTCAAACCTCTGCAAAGGTGTGAGCTGTGTCACTATACCAATCATTCCACTGATGACTGTTTTAGAATCCTTTACTGCATGATATGCAAAAAGGAAGATCACAGGACCTCTGATCACCAATCATACACAGCCACATCAAAGATGGCAAACTTTAAGGCACAGGCTTTAAAGTATCCCTCAGATTCTAAGCAGAAACAAAAACAAAAGGCCAAACCTTTTGCACCTTGCCCACACTGTGGCTTCAATGACCACCTTCCTAAGGATTGTCTAATGGACAACAGTTGTGACATTTGTGGAGATCCCACTCATGACACCTCAGGACATGAGAAGGTCATTCAGACTAGAAGAGGAACTCCCAAGACCTCCTCTCAGTCTACTGAGTCTACTTCTGCAATCAAATGCAAAACCTGTGGTAACTCAGTCCACTCAACCACTGACCATGAATCAATTGCTACTTTTAAGAAGGCTACTAAAGCCAAGCCCTCCAAGAAGAGGGGTCCTAGAAAGAACTAACTCAGTTTACCATTTGTGCAGAGGCATGCCAGGGAGCCAGTTTGGCATCTAGATAGTGGATGTTCAAGGAGCATGACTGGTGTGCAAGAGTATCCGCACAAATATGTAGAAGAACTAGGACCCAAGGTGGTATTTGCTGATAATTCATCATGTCTCACTGAAGGTTATGGTTCAGTAAACTGTAGTGGTATAGTCTTTACTAGGATAGCTTATGTCAATGGTGTTAAGTACAATTTAATCAGTGTCAGTCAACTATGTAATGCAAAGTACATAGCTCTGTTTGATGATAAGCAAGGAACCATCTTCAATGAAAATAAGGAAGTTGTCCTTATTGCACCAAGAAGTCAAGATGTTTATGTGTTAGACATGTCCAGTCTAACTCAGAATGGAACTTGTCTCTTTGCTAAGGCCACTGAAACCCTCAACTGGCTTTGGCATAAGAGACTCTCCCATCTGAACTTCAAAAACATAAACAATCTGGTGAAACAAAACAAGGTCCTTGGCTTACCATCACTTGTGTTTTCAAAGGATAAACCATGCTCTGCCTGTGAAAAAGGTAAACATCATAGAGCATCTTTTAAAACCAAAACAAACTTTTCCATCATGAACTGCCTTCATCTTCTCCATATGGATCTCTTTGGGCCCATCAGTCCTAGATCCATTAACCATGAGAAATATACTCTGGTCATTGTGGATGAATACTCAAGATACACTTGGGTTTACTTCGTGACCAAAAAGAGTCAGGCAGCTGAAACAGTCATGTACTTTGTCAGGAACATTGAAAATTAAAATGACATTAAAGTCAAACAGATTAGGACTGACAATGGGATAGAGTTCAAAAACTATGAACTTGAATGTTTCTGTGATGAGAAAGGAATTTCCCAAAAATTTTCCTCTCCTTACACACCTGAACAAAATGGTGTTGCTGATAGGAAAAATAGAACACTCATTGAAGCAGCTAGGACAATGCTAAATGAATCAGTCCTTTCCAAACACTTATGGACTAAAGCAGTAAAAACTGCCTGTTACACACAAAACAGATCCATCATTGTCAAGAGACATAGCAAAACCCCTTATGAGTTATTCAAGGGAAGGATCCTTGACATCAGCTACTTTCATGTCTTTGGGTGTCCTGTGTTTATTCATAATCACAAGGATCACTTAGGGAAATTTGATGCCAAAGCTGATGATGGATACTTCCTAGGATACTCTCTTGTCTCAAAGGCCTTCAGGGTGTTCAACACTAGGAGACAACAAACTGAGGAAACATTCCATGTTACCTTTGATGAGAGTACTGAAGTAATCAGTGTCTCTAACACCTCAGTGGAAGATATAGGTATTGATGATTCATCAAGATACCCTCCTGATGAACATCATCCTGACAATGATCCTTCCACTCAGTATCAAGCAAATGCTGATATCTCCTACTACATCATCCCTCACAACCTTCCTTACCCAACCATCACTGAGTTTGTTGAAGCACAAACAAGTACTGATGCAATCAATCAGTCTGAACAAAGTGCTCAGGAACCAAACAATCTCAGTGATCAGCCAACCCAGTCAGACACTCAAGATCCTGAAGATCATCAGGTGTCTGCACTAGACCCTACCAATCAGGCCTCCACAAGTTCTAATCAGTATCTAAGACCTCAGGACAGTTGGACTAGGTCTCAAGATATAGAACTTGTCAATATAATTGGAGAGCCTACTGAAGGCATGCTCACCAGAAGCATGGCTACTAAAGTAACAGCAACCTCTGCCAATGAATGCCTATTTGTGGACTTCATCTCCACAATTGAACCCAAAAGTGACAAAGAAGCACTTAAACATCCAAGTTGGGTTCAGGCCATGCATGATGAACTGGAACAATTTGACAGAAACAAGGTAATGACCTTGGTCAAATGTCCTGAAGATATTTCAGTCATTGGCATGAAATGGGTGTTCAAAAACAAATCTGATGAAAATGGCATAGTCATCAAAAACAAGGCCATACTTGTTGCCAAAGGCTACAATCAGCAAGAGGGCATTGACTATGAAGAAACATTTGCACCAGTGGCAAGGATGAAAGCCATCAGGATCTTCCTCGCATTTGCAACCTACATGAACTTCAAGGTGTACCAAATGGATGTAAAAATTGCATTCTTAAATGGCTCACTGAAAGAAGAAGTTTATGTTCAGCAACCTCCTGGATTTGAAAGCAGTGAGTTTCCTGACTATATATGCAAGCTTAACAAAGCCCTTTATGGACTAAAACAAGCACCCAGGGCATGGTATGAAACTCTCTCAGCCTTCCTGATCCAAAATAAATTTGTTAGAGGCAAGATAGACAACACATTGTTTATCCATAGGACAAATGGTGATGTCATCCTTGTACAAGTATATGTGGATGATATCATATTTGGCTCAACAAGTTATAAACTTTGCAAACAGTTTGAAAAACTGATGGCAAAGAAATTTGAAATGAGCATGATGGGAGAACTAACTTACTTCCTTGGACTGCAATCAAGCAGACTGATAAAGGAACCTCTATCAGTCAAGAGAAGTGTACCAGAAGCCTACTGAAAAAGTATGAGCTCAGTGACTATGCCTCAGTCAAAACTCCATGGTTCCACCAAACAACCTTGGTCCTGACCTTACTGGAAAACCAGTGAATCAAACTCTCTTTAGAGGAACGATTGGGTCGCTGATTGTTGGGAATTACAAGGTTCGAAGAAGACTTAATGAAGACAGACTTAAGTTAAGTCTGGTAGTTATAATATTAAGTCTGGTGTTAGTTAAGTCTGGTTTTGTAATAGTTAAGTCTGGTAGTTATGTTAAGTCGGGTCAGTGAAAATAGGAAAGTTTGTTAGTAATATATTAGGAAAAGATATGTACGAGTTAGGTATCTTTTTAGAAGATACGTGATATCTTTTCACACGGTTTTGTAATTAGGGTTTCCTTCAAGTATAAAAGGAACCCTAAGGAGATATATGTAAGTACGAATTGTGAGTATTAGTAATATATACGAAGTTAGTGATAATCCGGTGTTCTTCATTGTTCTTGTTAATATTCCGCATTAACATTAACATATTGCTAAGAGTTTCTCACTTGGATTGATTTGGATTTATTCAAGTCATCCACTAAGTAATCAAAGGCTACTTAGAGATCCATATAAATTGTGGACCAACAAGTGGTATCAGAGCCTTTAGAGAGACTCTGTATTCGAAGAATACAACACCACAAACAAATTCTCAATCAATTCACTCTTCACAATGTCTGATGTTGAAAAACCTATCAACACTGAAACCTTTTCAATCCATAACAGTGAGGATGAAAACTCAAACCATGAGGAAGAAAACCCTGAAACCAGCACCTCTAAAACACAACCAATCATCCCTGCAACCACCACCATATCCAACATTAAGCTTCCAATACTGAAGAGAGAAGAGTACGACATATGGGCCATGGAGATGGAACATTACTTGGAGTACATTGACAGTGATGTGTGGAAGGTTATTCAGAAGGGTAATTCTAAGAAAAGGGTTTCAGTTGGTAATGATGGGCAAATAAGAATATTACCACCATTGACTGCAGAGGAGGTACGGGCTGTGGAAAAAGAGAAGAAGGCTAGGACCCTGCTGCTTATGGCTATTCCAAAGGAGCATCTACAAAGGTTTCATGGGATGATAGATGCCAAGGTGATTTGGGATGCAATTAAGAAACGTTTTGGTGGGAATGCAAACTCTAAAAAGATGCAGAAGGCTGTTCTTAAACAGCAATTTGAAACTTTCAGTGTGTCAAAGGCTGAAGGATTAGAAAAGGGTTATGACAGATTTCAACATCTTCTGTCACAACTAGAAGTACATGGTGCTGCTGTATCTAATGAGGATGCAAATCACAAGTTTCTTAGGTCTCTACCACCAGAATGGGTAAATGTGTCTATGACTATGAGAATGAAGGATGAAGTTGACTCAATGACCCCAGATGACCTATACAACAATCTTAGGATTTTTGAAAGGGACATCAATGAAACCACTCAGGCAACTACTAGTTCCTCAAATGTTGCTTTTGTGTCTCAAAGCAAAGGCAGTACTTACAAGGTTAAGTCTGGCAGTGTTAAGTCTGGTGTTTATGAAGCTTCTACAAGGGAAAGGACTGCTCCTTCAGGCTTTGCAGATGAGGTGATTCACTCATTCTTCGCAAATCAACAAGAAGATGAGAGCTTTATCAGTGAAGATTTGGAGCAGATAAATGATGCTGAGGTAGAAGAGATGGACATCAAATGGCACATTGCCATGATTGCTCTGAGGGTAAAAAGGTTTCAAAAGCAGTATGGGAGGTCCATTAAGTTCAACAACAAGTCTCCAGTTGGATACACTAAGAGGACAGTTGAATGCTACAATTGTCATAAGCATGGACATTTTTCTAGAGACTGCCCGGAGAAGAAGTCTAATGATGGGTATAGGAAGAGTGATGCAGAGGAGGACAAGCTGGAAAGAAACCAGATGAGTATGGTGACATTGGAGGCTGGAGCTATTAACTGGAATGAGCACACAAAGGAGAATGAAGAATCCAATCATGCACTCATGGCCATTGGTTCTAGTAATGAGGTACCATTATGTTCTAAGTTATGTACTGATTCCTATAATCATATTAAGGCTTTGTGTGATGAGCAGTTGGCACTGATAGGTGACCAAGAAGCACAAATTTTAGCTTATAAAAGTGCTCTAAAAACATTAGAAGCACAAAAAGGCACCCTTCAGAAACAACATGCTGATTTAAATGAAAAACTATTCTTTCAGGCTAATAAAATATATGAGCAAGATGAAAAACTTAAAAAATATAGAAGAATTGGCCTAAGAATACAAAAGGAAAATGATGATTTGCAAAAACGTGTAGACCAGTGGAATAAGTCAAATGATAATCTGTTTAAATGCTGGGATGCACAAATAAAGTCAAGTAAGAAACATGGCTTAGGGTATGAGGAGGATGAGAAAAAGGCTATATTTAAGAATAGAGAGGAGGACTATGCTGATAAGCCTTTGTATAATAGATTTGTTAAGGCTGATGATTTTAAAGGAGTTCCACATCCATTGAGTGGAGACTATACTCCTCTTGAAAAAGAGGAGTTAGATGACTCTCTATTTGTATATGGAAAAAGAGGTCCTCAAACACCTGAGTCAAACTCCTCAGAGGACAAAACTAGTGTGTATTCTACTTGTCAATCTAATGACAATGAAGGATCCATTGGTGATGTCTCTGACCACTCTAAGTCTGAGTCAAAAAGTAAAGTAAAAGAGAGTCCTGAACCTGAGATTGTTAAGGAAAGTGAACCAGTAGTGACTAAGTCTGAATCACAAACAGTTAAACCTAGTTGTGTTAACCACATAAAAACTCCTAGGGAATCTGTTAATATGAATGAGTCACCTAAAAGTAATAGTGTTCACAGAGAAGTTAGGAGTAGCTACACTTACACTCCTAAGAGATGTTTTGTTTGTGGAAGTATAAGTCACTTGATAAGAGATTGTGACTTTCATGAGAAAAGAATGAAAAGAGAGGCTGAGCTTAAAAGGAATGTAAATATGGGTCATGTTAATAATAAACCAGTGTGGAATAATGCTAACAGAATAAATCATGCCAACCAATTTGCCCCCAGACCAGTCCAACATGTTAACTCTACCCGACCAAACATTAATTCTGGTAGACAACAAGTTAATACTGGTAGACCAAACTTTAATGTTAATTATGGTAGACCAAATATTAAGTCTGGTTTAAGGAATTTTAATTTGGGTAGGCAAAACTTTAATTCTGTAAGGCCTAATGTAAATTCTGGTTATGTTAATCAAGTGAGACCCAGACAGCCTTTCCAAAAACCACAGGTGAATCAAAGAAACCAATTTTATAAATCTCATTCACCTGTGAGGAGACCAATTGCTAAAAATACAGCAAGACCTTCAACTTCATATGCTGTAAAGGGTAATGGGGGTTCTGCTGTTAAGCCCTCAGCATGTTGGTCTTGGGATCCATTCAAGAATGAATATACTTATAAATCCCAAAGCAACAGTGGATCGGTTTCATATAAGACTTCTAAATATAATGATCCACAAGGCAAACCCAAGCCTACTCAGGCCTGGGTTGTTAAGAGAAATTGAGTTCTCTTCTTATGTTTTGTAAAGTTTGTATACTTTTTGTCATTGAAATTGTTTTTAAGTCCAGAAGTTTTTTTTTTAAAGTTTTTATTTATTCCTCTTAGTTTAAATGGTTTTCAACTTTTCTAGTTCATTTGTTTCTTTGTGTTGTGTGCTTAACTTTGTTTTGTAGTTGTCAACTCCTTATTGTTGCTAAACAGTCATATACAGCAAAATAATACAAAAGGAGAGCTTTTATTCGTAACCATCAGTTACATTCAAGGATGAGAATACAGCCTACAACACAAAATAAGATAAAGCCTAAACATAAACAAGCCAAACGACACCACCTGCATCTTCCTTTTTCCCTTGTCCTTCAAATCAGGCATGGTCTTCTTGGTCCCTTTCTCCCCAAGTTGATCTCTCACCTTTGGGCTTAAGAGTCCTAGAACCTGCTTGTTTGGACTTGGATCAGGCAACACAATGCTTTTCTTAGAAGACACATCTTTTGAAGTCTTTGCTGCTTCATCCTCTGGTTCTTTTGAAGTAAGATCATAAGCAGCTAGCCAACGTTTGAGCATTGTCTTCTTTGATAACTTGCTCCTTAGACGTGAGGTGTAACCAGGTGGAAAATAGCCCTCCCATCCACCATCTGATGATTCAGAAGATGAGTCGGATGAAATTTCCATGATATTTGTTAGGAAAGAATCCATTAGGTTAAGTTTTGGTGGAACAAGTTTTTGATAATAAGATGGTCTGGTATTGACTAAAAGAGGCCTTTTATAGAAAATATCAAGGTTTAAGGCTCTTAAATGCTCGGTTGGTATATCAATTAACTCCTTGCAGGCTTTGAGTTAATTGTGGTACTTTTGGAAAGTTGATCAAAGTTTAATTTGTTTTTAAGTTAAGTATCATTTTAAGTTATGGTATTATTGTTTGTGTAAAATAATAATAATAATAATAATAATAATAATAATAATAATAATAATAATAATAATAATAATAATAATAATATTAATAATAATAATAATAATAATAATAATAATAATAATAATAATAATAATAATAATAATAATAATAATAATAATAATAATAATAATAATAATAATAATAATAATAAATTTTTTTGGTGTCTACACTTAAGGGGAGGTAATGTACATTTAAGGGGAGGTTAAATGTAAAATTACTAGGATTTTTTTATTAAAAGTCGGGTAGACTTAAGTGTTAAATCTGGTTGATTGCAATTTTGCTTGCTTTGTCTCTTTTTCTTGCGGTTGAGACTAACATTTGCAGAGAATCATGGATTGGGGATGGATCGAAGCCTATTGTTACTTAATAAAGTGTGTGAGTTACCATCTTTGGTAAAGTCTGGTAGGTGAGTGATTAAGTCGGGTTGACCAATTTTAAGTCTTGTAGTGTAAACAGAGTAATAAAATATTACCGTTAGGTCTGGTTTGTCAGACTAACGCGTTTGTATATAAAATATTACCGTTAAAGATTTTTCGAGTCTAAGAAGTATATAAGGGTAAAATTGATCAATTTTTCTCACTTTTATCTTTATTTACTTCCAAATTTTAAATTACAATATTTTCGGTAACTACTCTACTTCTCAACTACAACTTAGTCAATTATCTAATTTAATTCAACCCGAATTATCTCATTCTCTCATCCATGGCTGCCCTAAAGTTTGTTGACAAACACAATCAAGTTGGATATTTGAAGAAACCACCTCAAAGTGATGGCTTTGAAGAAATTGTGGACTTTATGCGTGGCTCGTACATTCGGTATGCTTTAATTCATAATCCTACCATTTATGCGTCCCTTGTCAGGCAGTTTTGGGGGTCGGTTACCTCTGATACTCTTGATGATGGGATACCATGCTTAAGAGCTACTATTGATACCATTGAGTTTACTGTTACTGAAGCATCCATAAGGAGTAGTCTTCAAATGGATGATGCTTCAGGGGAATTTGATATGTCGCGTGAGGATGTTTTAGAAGGATTGCAAAACATAGGTTATCCCACTGATGGTTCTTTTACTTTTTGGAAAAACTATTTTACACCACAGTGGAGGTTTTTAGTCCATCATCTACTCCAATGCCTAAGTTCCAAAAGTGGTGGATGGGATCAGTTTGGTAGCAAAATTGTTGCTGCATTGGTCTGTCTATCCACTGGAAGGACTTTTAATTTCTCAAAACTTATTTTTGAAGGTATGGAGTCAAATGTTAAAAAGCCTAAGTTTTTGATGTATCCAAGATTTTTGCAAATGATTCTCAACTTTGAAACAACAAATAAAGTGCAAACATATGAATGTGTGGCTTTCACAACCAAATTATTTGCTAACATGAAGAGAAATTTCAAAGGGGCCCATAGGCCTTTACTTCCTTCTATGCTTGTTGGTACTAACAATGCAGATACATCTGAGGATTTACAAGAGTCATCTGATGAGGAGCAATCTCAGGAACAACCAAGATCCTCAACTCCCATACCCATTCCTACACCAACACCTTCACCACAACCCAGTCCTTGATCTGCTGAGAGCCAACCTATTCCTATCCCACAGTCACCTCCATCACATGTTCCAAGTCCTGCACAGGAGGAGGAATGTGTCTCAATGTCTGTGGAAGAGATTCAAACATTGGTTCCAACTTTGCATAAGAAAGTAACTTCTTTGGAGAAGTCAAATAAGGCACTCACAAAAGCTGTTATCACTTTGGTGAAGAAAGTGAAGAAAATGGAAAAAGTTATGAAGGATCAGGGTGTTCAATTTGATGACCAGGAAGGAGAAGCTGAAAATTCTTCCAAACAAGGGAGGAATTTTGAAGCAGTGCACATATTTCAAACACCAGTTCAAGAGAAAGTCACAACTTTTAGTCCAGATGCAATGGAAGTGGCAGAAACATTGGCTCAATCCTTAGGCAAGATCAAAGAGAAGAAAAAGGGGAGAAAACTGATTCTAACTGACAAGGATTCTGCTGAGGAAGGAGTTGATAAATCTGATGCAAAGTCTGGTGAAAAGTCTGGTTCTGGTAATGAAATTAGTTCTGGTTATGTTAGTTCTGGTTGGGATAAGTCTGGTTATGATGTTGAGTCTAGTCAAGGGATTGCTGGAACTAAAAGAAAAGGGAAGGAGATTCTTGTTGAAGCTCCTCAAACTAAGAAAAAGAAAAGTCAAATACTTGAGGAACAAGCAAGCTTGGCTGAAATATAAAGAATTAAGGCTAAAGATCTGGAAGAAAAGGAAAAAGAAGAAGCTCAGATAAGACAAGATGCTCTGTTGGCTAGAGAAGTGGCACTTCAAGATACAGATGATGTGATGAGCTTAATTGAAAATGATGCTGAAGTGAAAGCAAAATATGAAGAACTCAAAACTATTCATGGATTGTCTACTGAAGAAAGAGCTAGGCAGCTAGCAGAGTTCATAAATTCTAAAGGGGATAATGACATCTTAGGGGACTTCATAGCAAAAGTGAGATCAAAGAAGCAAGTTTCCAAGAAGCTTGGAAAGAATGACATCAGACACTGTATGAGAACCTACCTGAAGAACATGATGCATCTTTCAGTCGAAAATATGAAGGGAATGTCATTTGAAGATATTCAAGAAAGGTATATAAGAGCTTTTGAAAGAGATCATTGATACAGACCTTTGGATTATGAAGATGCACAAAGATGGTGTTTTAAGGAAAGGCATATTCCAAAGGAACAGGGTGAACAGTCAAGAATCAGACTGAGTAGTCATGATACAGTATCTAAACATGTGCAAGAAGCTGAGCAGCAAATTGAAAAAGAGTCAGAAGTTGAGAAGGCTTCAACTGAACCTACAAATGAGCCTATTGTTGTATTTGAAAGAAGGAAGAGAAGATCTAAGAAGATTGGTGAAGATGATGATCCAGAAGAGGAACTTTCATCTGAAGGAGCAACTATGGGTACAATTGAACATACAAAACAACCTGCCAAAGTAGTTGCTTATCAGATAATTAAGAATATGAATAAAGCTGCATATAAGATAATAAGGGAGGATTATTCCAATATTGTGTATGTTAACTTCCCAGGAATACTTCGTGATGTAAGTAGGGAGGACCTCCATGAGTTGTACAAGCTGGTGAATATTAAATATGGAGATACTCCACCTGAAGATGAGTTTGAAAGAGTTTTCTGGGGTGATCTAAAAATTATGTTTGAACCTCCTACTGAATCAGGTGTGATATGGCAGCTTCCTGAGCAGAAAAGGATCATTTCTTGGAGATATTTTCACAACTGCAGAGTACATTGTCTGTCTCTTCAAGGAGCTGAAGTATTTATGCTTGCAGAAGTGGAATATCCACTTTCACCTTCTATCTGCAAAGAAATGTTGAAGAAGAAATTATCTGCTGAAAAGAAAGATGAAGTTTATGAGCAGCTCTTGGATTTGATCAAGACACAGTCTTTAAAGGAGACATTGTTGGATTGAGTGTTTGAAAGAATTTTCATCAAGTTATTAAGTGAGACTATTGGAACTTCTCACTTGGTGGAGGTGCATAGCACTAACACAACAAAAGGTTATCAGTCCACCTTGTCTGACCAACACAAGGACTGGCTAATCCTGAGCAAACAGCTACAGGTAAAGATTGTTTAAATCCGTTTTTGGCTGACAATTTGCCAAAAATTGTATGGTATTCAACTCACCATATCTATGTTTGTGAAGAGTTGACTAGCCCACAAGGTTATGGCTTGTGGTAAAGGCCGTGGAAAACCATAAATGGTAATCAATTCACCATGATGAGGTGCTTTCCATCAAAAGAATTGGCTAGTCCAAAAGCAAACGGCTTTTGGTAAAGACTTAACAAACCCGTTGATAGTTGATGATTTACTAAAAATCATATGGTTATCAATGTACCATGGTCTTACACACCAAAACATTTGGCTACTCCAGTAGTGATGGCTATTGGTAAAGAGACATCAAATCCATTAATTTTCAATGATTCACCTCTCACAGGAATTAATACACCTGGAAGTGATGAGAATAGATATGAAACTTAATATGAATTGATGTACAAAATGTCATGGTTGCTGGAAAGATCAAGGGTAATGCATTTCAGATGCTGAGAAGATCAAGTTGCTGCACAAATTTTCAAATTTGCAGATTTCAAGTGTTTTGAAGATCAAGATAATTTCAATCCTCATAAGCTTATTCAGAAGGAACTTGAAGTTCATGGAACATGAAGATCAAGTTAGGGGAGGATTGTTGGGAATTACAAGGTTCGAAGAAGACTTAATGAAGACAGACTTAAGTTAAGTCTGGTAGTTATAATATTAAGTCTGGTGTTAGTTAATTCTGGTTTTGTAATAGTTAAGTCTGGTAGTTATGTTAAGTCGGGTCAGTGAAAATAGGAAAGTTTGTTAGTAATATATTAGGAAAAGATATGTACGAGTTAGGTATCTTTTTAGAAGATACGTGATATCTTTTCACACGGTTTTGTAATTAGGGTTTCCTTCAAGTATAAAAGGAACCCTAAGGAGATATATGTAAGTACGATTTGTGAGTATTAGTAATATATACGAAGTTAGTGATAATCCGGTGTTCTTCATTGTTCTTGTTAATATTCCGCATTAACATTAACATATTGCTAAGAGTTTCTCACTTGGATTGATTTGGATTTATTCAAGTCATCCACTAAGTAATCAAAGGCTACTTAGAGATCCATATAAATTGTGGACCAACACTGATGTATCTACTTGCATCAAGGCCTGACATCCAATTCTCAGTATGTTTTTCTGCCAGATCAATCTGACCCAAGAGAATCTCATCTCACAGCTGTGAAAAAGATACTCAGGTACCTGAAAGGTACTCCAAACCTTGGATTATACTATCCAAAATGCTCAGACTTTGATCTTAAAGGATACTCAGACTCAGACTATGCTGGATGCAACATGGACAGAAAAAGCACCTCAGGCTCCTGCCAAATCCTTGGTGGGAAATTAGTCTGTTGGAGTGCTAAGAAGCAACAATCAGTTGCCATGTCCTCAGCAGAAGCTGAATATGTTGCTGCAGCCAGTTGTTGTGCAAATGTACTATGGATTAAAAGTCAACTCAGTGACTATGGAATCCAGTATAAGATGGTTCCCATCTTTTGTGATAACACAAGTGCAATTGTGTTAGGAATATAGATATTCATATGAAAGACTCGGTCACCCCGAGTATCTATTAGCATTAAGTTAGCTCGTAGGCTTATTAGTATTAGTTTAGTTATCGTAATACTAGTTTAGTCTTAGTAGTATTTGTGGTATTGGGTCGGGTCTTTACCCACTGTCAGCTCAATCACAGCCCATGTGGGGCGTTTATGTTACTTGTATATATAAGCCCTTCCCCACTCATGGGAAGGGTTGGAGCTTCTAATCTAATATTCATTTCTCTTACTAGAACTCCCACTCCTCTCTCTTTCTCTCTCTACAAATATGCCATACATAGATCTTTGTGTGTGTTATGATATTCAAGATTCAACAATTGGTATCAAGAGCCAAGGTTTGGTTAGATTGATTGTGTGTACTCGAATTTGTGGTTTATTATTGTTGTTTTACTTGGTTCAAATTGTAAAGTAAGAAAACATCATTTGATTTTGCTTAGATTCGAAAAAGTGTTGTACTTTTGTGTTTAGAATAATAGGAATAGCTTATTTTGGTGATTAGAGTGCTTATTTCATAAGCCTAGGGCTAATTTTTTGGCTTATTCGAAAGTTGGAAGTACTTTTTCTTGGCTGCGATTTGCCTATTAGTGGTTGTTCTTGGTTGCGGTTTGGTTAGTTTGGGTAATTCTTGGTTCCGTTTTGGCTTGTTACATTTCTGCGTTTTGGTTTGTAGCCAAATTGGGAAAAGGACAGGAGTGGGTGAAAGTGACCTGCGGTTTGACCAGAATTGCGGTTTGACCAGAATTGCGTTTTGACCAGAATTAAGTTTTGACCAGAACTGCGTTTTGACCATTGCGATTTGCTTCTGCGATTTGACTTCTGTGTTTTGCCTTAAGCTGCGGTTTGGTCTTGAGATTTGGTCACTGCGTTTTGCTTGTGAAGACTGCAGTTTGACTTCTGCGGTTTGGTCCTTGCGTTTTGCTTGTGAAGACTGCGGTTTGCCTAGAAGGATTGAGTTTTAATCACTCCAGTTTGTCTCTTGCGGTTTGACCAAAGATCTTGCGTTTTGACTCTTGCAGTTTGACTGAAGACTCTGCGGTTTGACTGAAAGTTGACTTTTTATGTCAAAACTTCAAACGGCCATAACTTTTGAACCGTAACTCCGTTTTCAGCGAAATACCTGTCAAAACGACCGGAACAGCCTGAATATTGTGAGGTTTCACACAAAATTGTGAAATGAATTTTTCGAGGCCCAAATCCCCTTCAGAATGAAGTTATTGAGGTTTTAAGTTTTCAGACCAAAATTTCACCATAACAACTTGCATCAACCAAACCAAATCACAACTAAACAACATATCACCTAGTCTATCTAACGATCATCACTTTTAACATACAATCACTAATCATTGTACCGATCCAACAGTTATCATAACACATTCAAGTAATCATCATTTCACGGTTTCTTCTTGATTTTGTAAAATCCTGCGAAAGCTTCTATTTCTCTGTTAAATCATAGACTTGTAAAATCCCGTGCTCGTTAATATCATGTCAAAAACTTCAGATTCAGTCATAGCTGAGGTACTCAAATTGTACGACATGATCGATGAATATAAGATTCCTGAAAAAGTACAACCGACAAACGTTGTTGAGTCAGATACTGCTAATATGGGAAATAGCAATGTTTTCCCATATGAACAATATGTGAAACACAACGAAGTATCTGTTGTACCTAGTAGTTCATCTTCTGTTCTAAATGATGGTTATATGATGCATGAGAACACTGCCGTTATCCCTGATGACTCATTGACCACTAAACATAATATCTATAAAGATCAAGTGGCCATACATGAACAACGTGCAGAATTGGAACACACTGAACGTGAACAGAAAATGGATAATCAAATGGGTACACCTTTGTACTCGAATTCACAAGAGAGAGAGTTGCATCAGTTACAACAAATGCAAGATAATGCAAAGGAAAGCTGCATGAAATACTTTCGACTACTTCATTCACATGTCAAGGTTCTCTCAGAAAGACCTGGATCCATGGGAGGATTCGAACGAGCATTTGCATCACTCTTTGGTCAAGATGTTCAGACTTTCATAGGCGCTATGTTCCTGAACTTAGATCAACTAGAACAACAACTTGACAAAGAAGAATTTCATGAAATTGGATCCATGGCTGCTCTTCGGGTGATCAACAAACAAATTCAATTGTTCATCGATTCACAATACACTTGGGATTATGACAGTCAAATGACAAAAACGTGTTTTACTGATTACACTGGAATTGAAGTTAACATGTTCAGAGAAACATTACTCCAACACATGGGTAATGTTAAGAAGTACATTGAGGAAAGAGCACAACACAAACTAAAGTATGACATCAAGATGAATGAAATTCGGATGCAATCAAGAGAGATTAAGGTTGATTCGAGTAAAGCACTGGGTGCTAGTTCAGTTGTCACAGAATGCAGTGGGACAAAGTCAGATAAGCATGATACAAGCAGCAGTTATGTGACTCATATCACACATGGTGTGGATGCTGATATCAGACCAGTAAATGACCAAGTGCCATTTGCTGAGGTACATTTAACTGTTCAACATAATGTCCTTGCTAGTGAACATGATCAAGTTATAAGTCCTTTGCTTAAGGCTGAGCTTTTCAAAACGAATGATATGGTTGAAAAAGAAGTTTATAATGAACTTTCAAACAGATTCTTACAACTTGAAAAACATTGTATTTCACTTGAAATATCAATACAACAAAAGGAAGAAAGTCTTCAAACTAACAAACCATGTAATAATCCGGAATTTCCTGAATTTCGTGAATTTTTTGAGATAAACGATTTGAAAGCTCAGCTACAAGCCAAAAACTTAATGATCAACAATTTGAAAACTCGAATTAATATGCATGGGAAAAGTAATGAAGCCAAGGTTAAACATGACATTGATGCAATTGAGACAAGAAACATCGAATTGGAACTTAAAGTGGCTAAATTACTTAAGGAAAATGACACTTTGAAAAAGCATTACAAAGACCTGTATGATTCTATCAAAGAAACAAGAACTAAGACTACAGAACAAACAACTTCTTTGATTGCAAAAAAATGATGTATTCAAAGCTCAACTTCAAGAAAAGGGTTTTACAATTGCAGCATTAAGAAACGAGTTAAGAAAATTAACAGGAAATAGTGTGAATACTAAGTTTGCAAAACCATCAATCTTGGGGAAACCAGTTTCACAACCATTTAGAAACCAATCAGTTGTTAGACAACCGACTGCGTTTAGATCTGAACGACCAAAATTTTCAAAACCATGGTTTGCCTCCCAAGTTGATGCGAAACAAGTTTTGTCAAAACCAGTCACTTCACAGTCTAGACCTAATGAAAAGGAATATGCTGTTGCAAAACCTCATCATATGAGTGCTTCTAGCTCTTCTAGGATTAGTTCAAAGCGTGTGTCATTTGTGACACCAAAAGAACATGTTAGACATAAAGACATTGTTCAGAATCAAAACCTAGCGGATGCTAAGAAAAACACACATGAAAAGACTAGGAATTTTCCTGTTTCTAAGAGTAGTTGCGTGTCGATTAAAGCAATTCCCGTAGTAGATCAATCTAAGAATCCTAGATCTTTTTCTGAATCCAAACACTTTGTTTGCTCGACTTGTCAGAAATGTGTTTTTAATGCAAATCATGATGATTGCGTAACAAAATTCCTGAAGAAAGTGAATGCTCGTGCTAAGGTTCAATCCCATAAGACTAGAAACAACAACAAGCCCGAAGGACCAAAGAGTTATACTCAGAAACCTGGTAGGCAGATTGCTATAGGACAAAGGTTTTCTCTCAACATGTCTTCCACTGTGCATGAGAAACCAAACACTCCTAGATCTTGTCTTAGGTGGATACCGACGGGTAGAATTTTTAAGATTGCTAGTCTTAGATGGTTACCTACTAGGAAGATGTTCACTGATTGCACAACCAAGGTTGACAGTGAAACCCCAAATGGTTTAGATGCTGATATCACTAACCCATATAAATGCGAACAAACTCTTAATGTCAGTGCATGTAGTCTTTACTTAAGTGCAGGTACATCGTTTACTCCTATTAAGGAAAGACTCATAGTTTGGTTGCCGAAAAGACTGATATCTCATAAATTAGGGGTTCATGAAACTCAACTTTGATGAACATGACATATGACGTTTGAACACATCAGTTCAAGCCTCGTTCTTCAGCGAAATATGACGTCTGTTCACATCAGTTTAGGCCTCGATCTTCAACGACATATGACGTTTGAACACATCAGTTCAAGCCTCGTTCTTCAACGACAATGACGTTTGAACACATCAGTTCAAGCCTCGTTCTTCAATGACAATGACGTTTGAACACATCAGTTCAAGCCTCGTTCTTCAACGATAATGACGTCTGTTCACATCAGTTCAGGCCTCGTTCTTCAACAACAAAATGGCGTCTGCAGACAACACTTCAGGCCCCGTTCCTCAAAGAAAAGAAAGGTGTACGCTTAAGTGCGCTTTATCTTCGGAAGAAGAGAAATCTTCTTATTTATGACCATTCTCATCAACAAGCTTCATGCTCTTCCCATGCTTATTCAGTCATCAAGTGGATCAACGTACATTGGAGTATATTCTTATTCACTTGTTCTATCAAAAATGGCAACCTCATATGCAATTTTTGAGGGGGAGAAGTGTGAATAAACTAAATGTCAGTCATCAAGTGGATCTACTTACCGTTGATTGTATTCTTATTCACTCGTTCAATCAAAAATGGTAGTTGGCAGTCATATGCAATTTTTGAGGGGGAGAAGTGTGAATAAACTACATGTTGATTGATGTTTGAGAAATGGTCATATGGCTCCTGTGCACAACAAGTGCCTCCTCCAACACCAAATGTTCCACTAACAACGGATGACTGGGATTTATTGTTTCAACTGATGTTTGATGAATACTTCCAACCTCCAACGAATGTTGATCATCTAGTTCCTGAAGCTCCTGCTCCGGTTCCCGCTGACTCAACTGGTTCACCTTCTTCAATTTCCATTGATCAAGATGCACCATCTAGAAGTACAACTCAGACTACTCAAGAAACCCAATCTCCAGTTATCCCTCAAGGTGTTGACAATGACTCTCATGATATTGAAGTTGCACACATGAATAATGATCCGTTCTTTGGCATTCCTTTCCCAGAACCAGGTTCTGAAGAATCTCCTTCATCACGGATTGTTGTTCCTTCCAATGTGCACTCGGTAAATCAACCACAAGAACATAAAGGAAAATGTCGGCTAAAACTTCAAAACGGCTAAGAATTTGGACATGGAATGTCAAGTGATCACGAAGTTTATTTGGCATCCCTTATTTGAGATTGAAGTGGGTCTCACGAAGGCTTCTACTTATTTCATCATCGAGACTTCATCTATCGATTGATGACTTGCTTGAACTTATAAAGTTTATGATTGGGACTTGGATTATCTAGTTATACCCGATGTAAGGAGTTACATTGTAGTGCTCAGTGTCACACGCAGATGCAGATGTGGATAGTCTCAAGAGGTGTTGTACTTGTTTTGGCTCTTAGTTGAGTGTATAAGGGTACTTAGAGGTTTTTCTTCTGCATCGTTCTTCAATCAACAACAGTGCAAGCTTAAGTAACAAATTTGGGGAATTCTACTTCATTTTCAAGTTTGGTATATCGGGTTTACTTCACCAAGTGGTCACAGCAATAGCCGACAGAACATAAGGGTTGGTAAAGATAGTCAGAGAGAGTTTCTGTAGCAGTTGATTCTCACAGGATACATTTGAGCCAATTGTGTTCTTCTCACAAGATTTCAAGTATATGTGCGTAAAATGTGTTGCTGATTCTGAGGTATCAAAACCAGCAAGGGGGAAGGAGACATACATCTGAACGCACAACGAGTACACGTGATGAACTTTATACTTCTTCTTAGTTGAAGTTATTCCGGGAAGACGAATGTCATAACCACAGAGAAAATCAGTGTTTTAACTCGTGGCTTTTGGTGTATTATTCCAACTACGTGGGGGAAGAGATGTAAGAAACAGTTTCTGATCCTACAGAAGAAAATGTGTTCATCCAGGACTTACTTGATTTTTACGGTACTGTCTTGGTGTTATCATTTCGACTACATATGGGATAAATTGCTTACACTCGGGACTTAGTTGACTTTGGTGTAACAATTCTCATCTGCAATTTCCTGAAGGGAGAAAAGTGCATTTCCGAGTCTTAATTGATTTTGATGTTACATTTTCGACTTCATTAATGGGATTGAGTGTGTACTTCGGGTTTTTGAGCTTCATACAATAAGACTGATTGCATCACTTCAACTACTTGGGGGAAGTGGCCTCTTGATACTTTTGGTATGCATTACTTCAGCCTTCAGTAGGAAGAAATATGAGAAGAATTACTCAAGCGTGAGATGATACGTTGCTGATCTATTTGATGATCCCCCAAACGGATAATCACGATGATTATTCTTAAAAGGAGCAGCAATATTTGATGTGGTTTGCTACGGATTCTGTTGTGAACTTAACTAATGTAAGCTTGAAGAGAGCTTTGAAACTGCTCAAAAAGTAGATTGCCGGTTTGGGGGGAAGCTATCAAAGCTTCACATTGAGAAGGCTCAAGTTCAGACGATTATTCAGGAGCCTCGAAAGCTTTGGTGGTGAAAGTTTAAGAGATGTTGACTACAGACTTCTACAACGTACAGAATGATATCCTTATTTCGGTATTCATGTCAACATCTTCTTAAATTAAATAATATATTTTGTACATATCTTAACCCAAAATGTAAATAGAAAAATATAAAACCAAAATGTAAATAGAAAAATATAAAACCAATAAAACTATAAAAAAAAATCAGAAAAATAGAAAATACCAAAAAATAGTTTTTTCAAGGCATGTCTTCTGGTATCGATAACATTTACGGTCCTAGAAATGTCATTCAATAATGACACAGGTCTTTAAATGAAGTTCGAGCAGAAGTTAAAAAGTTTTCAAAACATGCCTAAATGACTTGCTATTACTTCAGATATGCAACCCGGTTTTTCAAAATGAGGAAAACACGTTGGCAAAAAGACGGCTGTTCCTAACAAGCAAGCTAACACGCGGGCGAGGTTGAAGGGGTCTTGCGCAACCTTCGGATTGTCGCAAGCGCAACCTTTGACCCCTTCGTCGACAGCTGTTCCTAACAACGGGTGAAGTTCACCCGGGCATGGATTACTTCATATCTATGCATCCCCGATTTAGTGCACGCTTCAGTGCATTATTTATGATATAAGAAGAGAAGTCTTCTTTGTATTCAAATAATTTTCCTTTGATGATTCTTCTGAAAATTATTTGTGAGACACATGGTGGTAACGTGTTGTTTGAAATTCTTTTAGACTTGGATTGTTCATAAAATTTGTCACTCAATCAATGACTACAGCTCGTTAACTCGAATACGGGTCATTGATTGAGGGGGAGAGTGATTTCAAATTTTATATCATCAAACGGGTTTCTTGGTTATCTCATAATTGTTAGAAAAGTTTTTATAGTTAATGGGGTATTAGTTGAAGAGGAACTTACTAAGCTTTATCTCAAATGGTCAAATATTTTAGTTGTTAGAAAGATTATGGCATTACGTGCAATTTGCTTATAGTTTCCTAACTTTATGTAACTTGAAGGTTCATTTGTGTCACTTTGGAATCCTCGTTTAATCCCCTAAATACTTTAAAACTCAAAATCTAAAAGAAGTTAGAAAACCCATTGTGTTTGATGTTCTTAAATACTCCACAGGAATTTGTATGATCTGATTGAATGAGTTTCGAATGATGATTAAATTTTGTTAGTCAATAGCTGTTTAATTGTTGTTGACGTATTGCTTGTGCACTCAGGATATGCTTAGGTATGTAGCTATCATGTTAGAATCTTGTTTATAAGATCCTGAGTTGAATGTTGAAATATGAGTGAATTACCATGTTCATGATTGCTGCTTGCTATTCATGCTAGATAGTGGTTTGAAATATTTCCTGATTGTGGTTTGATCATGACATGAATATGATTTTATGAGTAGGCAAACCGCTGCGTGGTAGCGGTTAATGTAGAGTTAATCTGTATGTATGCCCATCTTTGTGGATATTCCTATACAGATTCCATGGCTGATGTAAATGTGCCTGCTTCCGCTCTAACCACTTGATCAGATATTCAAACTCCATTGACTGGCTCTGAATTCACCACAACAACAACATCGGCAGCAACAACAACAACAACACCTTCACCACCACCACCATCCTCACTTCAACAAAGCATTACTAATTCTGGTCTCGCCGAGTGTGGATCTACAATACTTGGGAAGTTTTGTTGGTAGATGGATAATTGATGTTGACTACTGACTCCCTCACAGAAGCGAATGATCACATCATCTGTGCGTAAAAGTCAACATCATTTGTGTCATAACAGTTATTTTGTACATAATAAGCAAGTGAATAAAATTTGTTGTTATGTGTCAGTGTATGAGTTTCATTCAAATCTTTCAAACTTATCATACCTGACAGTCACATTCTCCCTCATTTATTGAGGGGGAGCATAATAATGTTCCATTATCAGAATACATTGAATCAGACCACATTGTCGTCTCCCAAATTTTCTAACTTATTTAAATCAATTGAGATCCCAAATCTCAAAAGGTTTGAAATTTTTGATCGGGGGAGAGAATGTGATTTAAATATGAAAATCTGATAAAAAATGTGATCTTTTGGACTCAAGTGTAGGCTCTCCCATATGTGCTAAACTCTTTCGTATATCGATGCACATATTGAGGGGGAGCGAATGATTTATGATGGCAATCGTGGAAAAATACCAAAGACCGACCATTTTATTTAATGTACTGGAGTTATAAGGACGGTAAGGTTAGGTATCAGTTCCCACGATCCCACCAGAGCCGGAGGGATCTACCCAGGGACAATCCACTAGTTAGTGTAGAAGTCCTTAGGTATGATTAAAAAAGGAGCAATGTGAGAATAAGGGAAGATTGCCGACTGAGATGGAGCTAGTACTGGAACAAACCCAACAAGGTGCTAGTGATGAAGTCTCGGTAAGCGCTGAAGGGGTTGAAGAATGAAAAAGAAATGTAAAGATAAAGGGTGAAAAGAAAGAAGCCCTCCTTACACATTAGGCAGAAACCGGGTCAATACATATGCTGTCAGAATCACGTAGTTGATTGCTGACATTGAAGACAAGTATCATGGACCCAGTGATATGCTGCACAACCCTCCCTAGCCACTCAAGGTCTCTCAAAAGACTCTTGTTTCATTCACACGGAGATTCACTCATTACTATTGACTCTTTCACTCCGAGTTAGTTGATATTGAAAAGGTGGCAGTCTACTCCAGCCTCCGATTATCAAATCTCATTAGGACACATTTCCAATATGCTTGCTGTTTCATACACCGTGAAAACTAAGAAAACATATATTAAGAGTCCTACGCATTATCCTTGTGGTATTGCCAGAACATCCGAGTGATACGTAAAGTATTCACAATGAAGATGGAAATCCTTCTAGAGCCAACATCAAACAAGCTCTTGGTGGGTGACATGTGAGATCCTTCATGGATCAAACTAGTGACAACTGGAAAGAAACGATGGGGCGATTCACATTTGAATCAAACTTGTTCCAGGAAATGGATTGACGGATGCTTTTGGAAAACCTTTCAATGTGCTCACCAACTGAGTTTCGAGCACATTGATTGTGTAAATTTTCAAACAAAAGTGCTTATGACAGAAATGTGATTCAACTTATAAAACCCTCGTCGTGTTGCATAAAATGTTTATCCAGTGACACGCGAGTGATTTTTCTAATCAATTTCTCATCAATCAGTGGGTATTTAATTCACTGATTCACTCTACCGTGCTGTCTGCTTTGAGATGTTCCGATATGAGAACATGCTTAGTATGATGATTCTGATGTTAATTCGTTGGATGATTCTTTACAACAAGCTGGAAAGTCCTGTCAAGGAGAATTTTCTTTAAAGGGGATTCTACCTAATCATAGATCGGTCCTCATGGAATCGAAGGTTAATCCAACCACACCGAGCGAATGACAAAGCCATATTCGTTCTCCAACTTTATTGCTAACTGTTTTATTTCAAATTTATATAAAGATGGTGATGGTGGTACCTAATTCAAGCAGAGACATGTCAATCCACACCCCATGCTCACACGACCAATTCATCATCAAAGGATCATGAAAGTTGAGAGACTTACAACAATGCTTCCGCAACTCTGATGCAAAGTCTCCTGATCCAGAAAAGTGTGAGCATGTAGGTCCAATGGTCACTACATCACATGAAGGCGACACTACAAAGGATGAACTTAGAGATTTACGGTGGCTGATGATCTCAAAGAATGCTCAAAGATCACATATGCCAAAGGAACATTAATCACACAATGTTAGGAATATAAATATTCAGATGAAGGCTCGGTCACCCCGAGTATCTATTTAGCATTTATATAGCTCGTAGGCTTATTTATATTAGCTTAGTAATATTAGTATTAGTATTAATAGTATTAGTCGTATTTATATTTGTGGAGTGGGTCGGGGCTTTCCCCACTGTCAGCTCACTCCACAGCCCACTAGGGGCACCAATATGTAGTAGTATATAAGCCCCTTTCCACACATGGGAAGGGTTGGAACTCTTGTCATATTTTACACACACAAGCTAATCTATTACAAGTTTTCTCCTAACTCTCTCTCTCTCTAGTTCATCTCATTTACCATGGATCTAATCTTCCACAACCCAAGACCACCCGAATCATCCACACAATCAAGAAGGTTATATCCTACAATTGGTATCAGAGCCATGGCTAGGTCCGGTTTGATTGTGTGTCGCTTTTATTTTGTTGGTCCGAATCTTTTGTTTCTTAAACTGCTTTTGCATCAAATTTTTTTCGAATCACTACTATTACATACTGCTAGTCCATTTTTTTAAGATACTGATTTGGTGTAACTTCCATGTGGGCCTCCTAAGCTTTTTGAGATCCTAAGTTGTGTTTAATATTCGTATGGGCCTTACTGTGGTAATATCATAAGTCTTATTTGTGTTTAATCTTTTGTGATTAAAAGTTCACTTGGGCCTTAACAGTTGGTGACTTGTGTTGATATTTGGTTTTTGTTGCTTCTGGGTTTTAATGCATACGTTTGGAGTATGCAGCAGCAGATGGTTGTTTTTGTTTGGTCCTTGGCTTTTTGGTTGTTCTTGGTGATGATGTATTCTTGGGTGCTGTTTGTGTAAAAATGCTATGTTCTTGTATGCGGTTTGTGTCATCTTGGGATTGTAGTTTGGATTGTAGCTGCAAAAAGAGGATGCGGTTTGTATGGTCTAAGCATACAGTTTTGGTTTTTTAACTAAAACCGGCATAAAGACAAAAATAGGTGAAAGTGACAGCTTTGACTGGTCAAAGATGCGGTTTGTCTGCATGATTATTGATGCGGTTTGTCTATATACTCACTAATGCGGTTTGTCTATATGCTCACGAACTCGGTTTGTCTGTATAATCACGAATGCGGTTTGTCTAAATGCTCACGAATGCGGTTTGTCTGAATGATCATGAATGCGGTTTGTCTGTATGATTGTGGATGCTGTTTGTCTACTTGTTCATGGATGCGGCTTGTCTACTCAAGACCAACCACTGACTCGTTGACCTCAGTTCCATAACCATCATCAGTCCAAGATTAAAACAAAGTGAAAATGACCAGCTACCACAAACCAAATTACTACACGTATCTATTTCACTACACCAAGTTCACAATCTATTTTAATCCTAAATCTTACTCAGTACCATTTCCCCTTCCACACTACTCAAACCGAAAAGAACAATAAAACAAACAAGATCTCAGTCCTGTTCAAACGTGTATATCAATCTTTAGAGATTCAAGTGTTTGAACTCAACTCATCATCGATCTTTGTGAAGTTTAAACTTCCTCTCAATGTCCGAAAAAAATTAATAGAACAAATTCTAACAATATTGTTAGACCCGTTTATTTCTTTCGGCTAAATACAACAACAAAAACAATAACAACTCTTTGAGATCAAGTTGAGGACCAAGCCTCATGTTAATATCCGAACATTAAAAGAAAAATCAAAACAATCAAATGCTTTAATCTTCTTTTTGATTCGGTTATAAAAATAAAAAGTACATCATAACACCTACCCGAGACCACAATGGATCTTGAAGACGTATATCTTGATCCGGCCTGAACATCGTAAGGAGATAATGATCGGTTTGTGGTTGTGTTTGACTGCAAATAGAGAGAAGACGAGCAGTTGGGGGCGGATTTGTTGAGATAGGTGAGAGCATTTTTGCTGTGGGAGGCGGATTATTATAATTAGGGTTAAACAAGATGGGGATTAGTGGTCCTTTATAGTCAACAAGTTTAGGGTTATATCTAATACTAGGGTTTGTGATCGTATAAGGGTGTTAGTGGTTGGACCGGATTTACAAATGGGCTAGTTGGGCCAATGTACACATGAACTATTTGTTGGCGTGCGCAATTTGTTTTGGCTGAAACTTGTTTTGCCAAAATTTGCTTGAAATGGCTTTGTGGACTTAAAGTTTGGATTTGGATCCTTATTGTTGGGCCGGATGTGCATTTGTGCTAACCAAATGCAATACACGTGAAAGGTGGATTTGGATCGGGCTGTGGTTACTTATGATCGGGGTTATCGTTTGTCAACCGTATGTTTTTGGAGTTGGGCTTAAGAGCTTAACACCAAAATGGTGAAAAGTGTGGTATGTTTGGATCTACAAAATTTCACATGGATGCACACGTCACGGCTAGTATTTGGGTTTATGAATGTCAACGTGTTTATAGAGTTGTGGATTTGGCTGCATTGTCTTATTGGTGTCTACAACTAGAGTGAGCATGCAATTTAATCTTTGCGATTTGAGTTACATTTGACTAATTGCGATTTGGTTAATTGCAATTTGACTTGTTGCAAATTGACAATCTGTGACTTGACTTGTTGTGATTTGATCGAGGCGTGATTTAACTCCTGTAACTTGAATTTCAAAGATTAGTATTGCACTTCACTCTAGGCTATTCTTGTTGATTTCACGGTTTCCCTTGTAGATTTTAGAAAATCCCGCGAAAGATTCGATTTCTCGGTTTAAATCTCAAGAGCTGTAAAATCCCGTGAAATTAATTTTGGATAAGTAGACTGGACTTGGAATTAGGCATAATAAATCTTACGGGGTGTGACCAAATTTTTTTGGGATAAGTTTGTGCTTCAAGATCGGCGGGAATTGGGAAATTATGGTAACTTGATTGGTTTGTTAATTCACGGGTTGGTGTACTTAGTGTCACAGACATCTCGGGGTTGGATGGATGCACGATGTTTGATGACCCTTACTCGAGCGTATTTATGGTGATTAGACTTGGATGTTCAAGAAGTGGATATATACGATAAAGGATGGAAGGTTGGGTATATATCACTACCTATATTTAAAGGAGTTACGTTGTTGTGCTCAATATAGGTTCTAAATCACAATTTAGTGCAAGTTTAAGTCGCGGACTTGTTCTTTCTCAAGCTTCATCAAGTAATTGTTGTCTCTCAAGCTTCTAATGGGATTGTAGTACAAGATCTTCTCAAGAGGTGGCCAGACTTAAAGACAAGAGGTGGGTGTTCAGAGACGTGGTTTAACCTTTTACATTCTAAAGTTAAACATATTTCATCAAGCGGTTTTGGCATATTACGAGCTTCAATGAATTTATTAATCTACTAAACCATTGATGATGAGGAAAGCAAGGGGTTACTACAAGAGAGTCTTAATCACCATCTTCGTTGCAGTAGTTTCATTTGTCTCTTTCCATGTTTTGTGCCTGACAAATTCACAAACATCACGGACTCTCAGCTTTGGCAAAAAGGTCATTTCATGTCCTTTTTGAGGGGGAGAATTATCGCAAGTTTCTTCTCTTTTTGGCTAGTCAACAGCATAAGATGATCACGAAGTTAATCTGGTATTCTTTATTTGTGATTGAAGTTGAATTTCACGAAGGCGTCTACTTATTTTATCTTGAAGTCGGGGTTGGTTGGATGCATGACCTTCAATGATAACTTGCTCGTGCGTAAAATTTAAGTTGAAGACTTGGGTTATCTAGTTACCAGCAGTCGGGGTAACTATCACTTAAGAGTTATTGGAGTACTCAGTGTCACACGTCAATGACGATGTCGATAATCGCAAGAGGTGTTAATGTCTCATACTTTGGTTGGGTATTGAGCACTTAGAGATTTGCTTGGAGCATTAATTTTCTACACCGTTCTTCCAAAATTAGTGCAAGCTTAAGTAACAAATTTGGGGACTTCTACTTCAGTTTTCAGTATTGGTATATCGGGTTTTCTTCATCGAGTGGTCACTAATCTATGTACAAGGTTGGTTAGTTGGCCAAAGGTTTTAAAAGTTGTGATGTGATCTGTAATCTTCACAAGATATTCTTTACCCAAACCGATGTTCACCAAAAATCAAAATCAGTCATGCCACATTCAATCTGTTACTGCCTCACGGTTTCTTCTTGATTTTGTAAAATCCCGAGAAAGAACTTATTTCTCGGTTTAAATCATAGATTTGTAAAATCCCGTGATGATGGACTATGCGCTCTTAACCATGATCGGGTTAAAACCATTATCAAAGTTCAGTTAAAGCATCATAAAGGGCTAGATTTGGGCATTAACCACAAGACGTGACTACGGTGTTAATTCATTATTATTTATTTGAGGCTGAAGTGAAATTTCATGGGTGCGTGTACTTAGTATCTGAAGATATCGGGGAGGTTGGATGAAGATTCTTCGAGATCCTTGTTCGAGCTTTCAATACAATGACAAGGACTTGGATATCTAGTTATTTTTTTCTTTCTCCCTATTACAAAATAACTATCACTTTAAGGAGTTACGTTGTAGTGCTCAGTGTTACACGAAGTTGTGGATATCCACGAGGTGATGTACGTCTTATACTTGATGGTTGGTTGGTTGAAGAGTATAGAGTACTTAGGGACTCAATGTTGCACGATGTCTCTACACCGCTCTTTGTCACGCATTAGTACAAGTTTAAGTCACAAGTTCGGGTTATGTTACTTCAGTCTCAAGTTCATCATATTGGGTTTCTCTCCATCAGTGGTCACGACATCAAGCCGACAAAATGATAATGGGGTCGGTATCGAGTTAGTTGAGAGAAGTAGAAGAGAGAGATATGACGTCTGTACACTTCAGTGCAGGCCTCGTTCTTCATCAAATGACGTCTGTACACTTCTGTGCAGGCCTCGTTCTTCATCAGATGACGTCTGTACACATCAGTGCAGGCCTCGCTCTTCATCATTATGACGTCTGTACACATCAGTGCAGGCCTCGCTCTTCAACATTATGACGTCTGAATACCTCAGTTCAGGCCTCGTTCTTCAAAGAAAAAGAAAGTGTACGCTTGAGTGCACTTTATCTTCAAAAGAAGAGGAATCTTCTTATTTATGGCCATTCTCATCAACAAGATTCATGCTCTTTCCGTGCTTATTCAATCTTCAAGTGGATCGGCGCATATTGGAGTATTCTTTTATTCACGTATTCAACCAAAAATTGCAGTTGACAGGCATATGCAATTTTTGAGGGGGGGAAAGGGTGAATAAACAACGTGTTAGTCTTCAAGAACTGTCAAGCGGAGTTACTTATCGTTGATGGTATTCATATTCACTGGTTCAATCATCAAAAATTGCAGTTGGCAGGCATATGCAATTTTTGAGGGGGGGAAAGGGTGAATATTATTCTACATGTTGGTTGATGATTGAGAAATGGTCATACGACTCCTGAATACGTCAGTTCAGGAGTCGTGCAAACCATGGTTCTCCAACATTACCTCTTCCTCCGTCTATCAAGGTGTTGAAGAACATGGTCATGGAATGCTAATCGACAGTGTCTCACGGGCTGGTACAATCAGTAACAAAGGGTTTCTAGTCAATGCTTCATGTATACGTCATTAGGCTACATGTACACATTATGATGATGATTTCGATTAATCGTAACCATCATGGGGGAGAGAAATGTGTTCACCAAGGATGCACAGCAGGTTCACGTGATCGGGCTTAATCATTTATTCCGGTGTTGATAACCGCAGAGATGATCAGTGGTTCAACTTGTTACCTTGGTATTTACGTTTCACTGTTACGTCATGGGCTGATTAATCGTAACCATCAGGGGAGAGAGAATGTGTACATCAAGGACGCACAACAGGTTCACGTGATCAGGGCTTAATATCCAAGGATGGATACATACTATAGATGATCAGTGGTTCAACTTGTTACTTTGGTGTTATACTTAAGACTGAAGAAGGTCGAGTCGTCAGTCTATTCTACATTCTCTGTTGGGAGTTATCATCTCATGTGTATGCTGCGGGCTGATGGGTTATATGTAAGGTTACTGGAAGGCATTTAGTGAGATGAAGATGATTGGTATTCTGTTCCTCCACATTGGGCAATCTTGAAGAAGGTCGAGTCTACAGTCTTCTCTACATTCAAAAATGTTAGGTTCTTTTCTTACAACTTGATATTTAACTTAATCCCATGACAATTCTTGTTTGATGAGTTGTGGAGTTAAGTTAGGTTCAAGTTGTTCTGTAGTTTAAGGTTAGGTCCAACTTGATTTTAACCTAATCTCATGATAGTTCTTGTTTGATGAGTTGTGAGGTTAAGCTGAAATCAAGTTGTTACTGGGCTTAAATTTGTGGTTTAGCTTAACCTCATGACAGTTCTTGTTTGATGAGTTGTGGGGTTAAGCTAGATTTCAGTTGAGGCTCAACTTAAACTACTGAAAAGATGCCTAAGGTTTTTGACGGCGTCACTCTAGGACGGGAGTGTTAGAAGATTAAAGACGGCATGCATTTGGTTATCAAAAGACTTCTTCATATTATGGGCGTTCATCCAAAGTCTTCTTCCTATTATGGGTGTTCATCAGGAAAGGTTGTCAGATTGGGGGAGAGCACTAATTCGGGGAGTGTGATAAGCCAGAATCAATCCCTGATTAAAAGTGCTCACATTGCTCTTCAGCAAGTCAAGTGATGAATGCGGAGAAGATTCAGAATGCTGAGGAGTAATGGTTTCTGGTTCGTATCCTTGTATATATATTTTGCTTCTTTCATTCTTTTTCATATCTTATACCTTTTTGTAAATAGTTATATAGAATTCTTGCTAATTGTATATAGAGAATCGTAAAACCAGAAAAACCATAAAAATTAAAAAATTAGAAAAGACCAAAAATAGTATCACCTAGGCATGTCTTATGTTTATCGATAACATTTACGGACTTAGAAATGTCATTCAATAATGGCACGGGTCTTTAAATGAAGCTCGAGCAGAAGTTAAAATGAATTGTTAAAACATGTCTAAAATGGCTTGCTATTACTTTAGATAGCAACCCGCGCTTCATATTGGGGAAAGCACGTCGCCAAAAAGACGGCTGTTCCACCAACTGGGTGATGTTCACCTGGGCATGGATTACTTCATATCCATGTTTCCTGATTTGATGTACGTTTCAGTGCATCATTTCTTGTAAAAGAAGAGAAATCTTCTTAGTATAACAAATAGTTTTCATTCTATGATTCTTCTGAAAATTATTTGTGAGACACTTGGTGAATATGTGTTGTATGAAATTTTTTTATACTTGGATTATGCATAAAATTTGTCACTCAATCACCGACTACAAAACCTCATGACAGTTCTTGTTTGATGAGTTGTGGGGTTAAGCTTGATTTTAGTTGAGGCTCAACTAGAATACGGGTCATTGATTGAGGGGGAGAGTGAATTCAAATTTTATATCATCAAACGGATTTATTGGTTGAAACATACTTGTTAGTAAAGGTTTTGTAGTTAATGGGGTATTAGTTGAAGAGGATCTTGCAAAAACTTTATATCAAATGGCCAAATGTGTTAGTTGCTTGAAAGTTTAGGACATTATGTGCAATTTGCTTATAGTTTCCTAGCTTTCTGTATCTAGAAGGTTCATTTGTGTTACTTTGGAATCCTCGTATAATCCCCAAAATGCTTTAAGACTCAAAACCTAAAAGAAGTTAGAAAACCAGTTGTGTTTGATGTTCTTGAATGCTCCAATGGCATTTGTATGATCTAAATGAATGAGTTTCAAATGTCGTTTGACTTTTGTTGGTCGACTGCTGCATAATTGTTGTTGATATTGTGCATATGTTCTCAGGATTCGCTTAGGTAGATTGCTATAATGTTAGAATCATGTTCCTAAGATCCTGAATTAAATATTGAAATCTGTGTGAATTGCCATGTTCATGATTGCTAATTGCTCTTCATGCTAGATAGTGGTTTGACGTAGTTCCTGATTGGGGTTTGATTATAAGATGAACTTGGTATTATAATGTGGCAAGCTGCTGAAGGGTAGCTATTAAGGAATAGTGTATCTGTATGCATGTATATCTGTGTTGATATTCTTATGCAGATTCCATAGCCAAAATGAATGTGCCAGTTCCCATTCTAACCATTTAATCAGACGTTCAAATTCTATTGATTGGCTCGGAATTCACCACGACAACAACATCGGCAACAACAACAACAACAACACCTTCACCTCCACCACCATCATTTCAACAAAGAAGTACTTACTCGAATCTCGCCAAGTGGGGATCGACAATACTTGGGAAGTTTTGTTGGTGGATGGATAATCGATGTTGACCAATGACTCCTTCAGAGAAGCGGATGATCACATCATCTGTGCAAAAGGTCAATATCATTCGTGTCATTAACAATCACTTTGTGCAAAATTAGAAGCAGTGAATCTCCCTCTTAGATTAAGGGGGAGCATAGTATGTTCCATTATCAGAAAACATTAAATCGGACACATTTTCTCTCACATTTTTCTAACTTATTTAAATCAATTGGGATCACAAATCTCAAATGGTTTGAAATTTTTGATCGGGGGAGAGAATGTGATTTAAATATGAAATCTGATAAAATGTGATGATTTGAACATATATGCAAGCTCTCCCGTATGTGTTAAACCACTTTATATATCAATGCACATATTGAGGGGGAGCAAAATGTTTTGGATGTGAAAGTAAGCTCTCCAGTAAGTGCTAAACTCTTTTGTATACCAATGCACTTATTGAGGGGGAGCAAAGGATTTGGCATGCATCTTATGTGAGCAAGGCTCAGACTTCACCAAAGAATTGACGATAGCTAAAGTCAGTAGTCGAAAGGATATGTCCTGGACGGGTAATAATTTCAAGCCAGTCTATCTGGTGATGTAAGCGTGTCTCGCAAAGGACGTGTCTGAGTAGAATGTACCGATTTCGAGCGACTTTCCTTGAATGTGATCTGGACGGGTAATAATTTCAAGCTAGTTTACTAGTGATGTAAGCGTGTCTCGCGATGATCATGTTCTTGGAAAATCAATCAATTCAAAAAGTGCGAGCTTCACCTGACATGTGCAAATTTATAAAACAATCATTTGAGCACATGTTGAGGGGGAGCATTTGAAAAATATAAAACTCTCAAGTGTTTGCAAAAATGTGTTTCAGAATCATGAACACTTTGAGAGATTTTTCAAAAATTTGGTTTATGGCAATCGTGGAAGAATACCAAAGACCGACCATTTTAATTAATGTATGGAGTTATAAGGATGGTTAGGTTAGGCTCAAGTTCCCACGATCCCGCCAGAGCCGGAGGGATCTACCCAGGGACAATCCACTAGTTAGTGTAGAAGTCCTTAGGTATGATTAAAAAGGAGGAAAGTGGATAAGGGAAAAGTGCCGACTGAGATGGAGCTAGAA